>JAVJIF010031712.1:0-113427 GCA_038442645.1 Agave tequilana
TCCCTTGGAGTTCCCAATACAATATTAATTAAGGAGATGAGAGGTCAAATGCATTATGTAGTTTGTAATTACCAAGAGTCATTGTGAGAAGTTTAAGAGTCATTGTGTGTGGAATTCCAATGTGTGTGGAATCTCAAGAGTCATTAGGAGTCTATAAATAGTGTTGTCATCCTTGAATGAAATGAGTGAGCAAGAGTTTGATAGAAAAAAAATTTTTGTGTTCTTGCTCCTTGCTCCTCCTCCTCATATTTCTAGTTCTTCTTGTGCTAACAAATTGGTATCAGAGCCAAGGTGAAGCTTGAAGCTTCTTTGGGAGGTGATTCCTATTGTGAAGCTTGAAGCTTGAAGCAAGGTGAAGCTTGAAGCTTCTTTGGGAGGTGATTCTCATTGTGAAGCTTGAAGCTTGAAGCAAGGTGAAGCTTGAAGCTTCTTTGGGAGGTGATCCCATTGTGAAGCTTGAAGCTTGAAGCTTGGAGAAGACCGCCCCTACCACTTCGTACAAGTGCTGAAGGCGAAGGCGAGTACAAGTGCTAAAGGCAAAGGCGAAGACAAGTTGCCGAAGGCGAAGATAAGTGCGAAGGCGAAACTAAGTACCGAAAGCGAAGACAAGTGCTGAAGGTGAAGACCGTCGGTGACAGCCATGGCAAATTCCGGGAGTACACCGCTGGGACAAAAGCCTACACCGCTGGGGCAGATGCCGCTACCACGCCTCACAAAGACGAACTATGACAATTGGAGCATTCAGATGCGGGTGTTGCTTGGTGCACAAGACGCGTGGGAAGTAGTTGAGAACGGCTACACAGAGCCGGCTACTACTGATAACATGACGCCGAATCAGTTAAAGGCGTTGAAAGAAACGCGCACGAAAGACAAGACCGCTCTCTACTTCTTATTCCAAGCAGTAGATGAGTCGAGGTTCGAGAAGATTGCTAGTGCGGCAATTTCGAAGGAGGCATGGGAGATTTTGCAAAAAGTCTTCAAAGGCGCCGACCGTGTTAAACAAGTGCGGCTTCAAACTCTACGAGGTGAATTGGAGGCCATGAAAATGAAGGAGTCAGAAGGAGTATCTGACTACATCACGCGTGTACAAACGGTGGTAAATCAACTCAAACGCAATGGAGAAACCATAACCGATTCAAGGGTCGTGGAGAAGATTCTGCGGTCATTGACCGAGAATTTCGAAAATGTTGTATGCGCAATTGAGGAGTCGAAGAATCTGGAGGAGATGACCATAGATGATCTCGCCGGTTCTCTCGAGGCGCATGAGCAACGGAAGAAGAAGAAACAAGATCTGCTCGAAGAGGCCTTACAATCTAAGGCAACTATCAAGGAGGACAAGACGATGTATGCCCAGCAAAACTGGCGTGGTCGAGGACGCGACCGTGGAGGTCGTGGTCACGGTAGAGGCTGCGGACGCGGAGACAACTCGAAAGAAAAGGACCAGCCGATCCAACAAAATTGGCGTGGTCAAGGACGCGGTCGTGGTAGAGGCGGCCGGTCAAATCGTCAAAATGTCCAGTGCTACAAATGCGGCAAATATGGACACTACGCAAAAGAGTGCTACTCCGACAAAAAGATAGAAGAAAATGCGAAACTAGTCACGGAAGAGAAGATAAGAGACGATGGTGTTCTCATGATGGCCTATAAAGACATTATTCCTGATAGCGACTCGGTCTGGTATCTCGATACAGGCGCTAGCAATCACATGAGTGGGCACAAACATCTCTTTATGGAGATCCAAGAGATAGAAGATGGGCACGTGTCATTTGGAGATGCGTCGAAGGTTCAAGTCAAAGGCCGAGGAAAAATACGCTTTTCTCAAAAGGATGGCAAAGAAGGGACAATTGAGAATGTCTACTATGTGCCTGACATGAAAAATAATCTCCTTAGCATGGGCCAACTATTAGAGAAGGGATATTCGATCTTCATGAAAGATCGAATGTTACACTTGAAAGACAAAGGAGGCCGGTTACTTGCACGAGTGGATATGGCCAAGAATCGGATGTTCAAACTCAACTTGAGAAGTGTGCGAGAAAGGTGCTTGCAAGTCAACATGGATGACAAAGTCTCATTGTGGCACTTGCGGTTCGGACACTTACATTATGGCGGCCTAACAGAATTAGCAAAGAAGCATATGGTCCACGGGTTACCAGATATGGACTACACAAGAAATTTTGCGAAGGATGTGTACTTGGCAAGCAAACAAGGAACACTTTTCAGAAAAGGGCGGAATATCGTGCAAGGAGTTCTCTCGAGTTGGTACATACCGATATATGTGGCCTGATCACACCTAAGTCATTCAGTGAGAAGAGGTACTTTATTACCTTTATTGACGACTACACAAGGAAGACTTGGGTTTACTTCATGAAAGAAAAGTCCGAGGCACTCGAGGTGTTCAAGAAATTCAAGATGCAAGTAGAGAAGACAACTGGTCTTTATATCAAGGCCTTACGATCGGACAGAGGCGGAGAGTACATGTCAACTGCTTTCAAAAGCTACTGCGAGGAACAAGGAATCAGAAGATTCTTGACTGCACCATACTCACCTCAGCAAAATGGTTTGGCCGAGAGGAAAAACCGGACTATTCTTGATATGTTTCGGTCGATGTTGAAGAGCAAAAACATGCCAAAAGAATTTTGGGCAGAAGCGGTGCAATGTGCTGTGTATGTGCAAAATCGGTGCCCACATGCGAAGATGGGAGATCAAACACCCCAGGAAGCTTGGAGCGGATGAAAACCAACCGTATCACATTTGAGAGTATTCGGTAGTGTGGCCTATGCGCACGTACCGGATCAAAGAAGAACCAAGCTAGATGACAAGAGTAAGAAGTACGTGTTCATCGGGTATGACGAGAAGACAAAAGCTTTCAAGTTATTCGACCCGATCGAAGAAAAGGTGGTTGTAAGCCGAGATGTGCAAGTGAATGAAGAAAGCGCATGGGATTGGAACAACAAAAAAGAGGTAACACAGGAGGAAGAAATAGAAGAATCAACTTCTGCACCGATAATCAAACAGACAAGCCCTCCGACATCTGATGATGAAGAAGAACCAAGACAACCGAAGATGCGAAGCTTGCAAGATCTATACGAGACAACAAGCGAAGTACACTTGGTATGTCTTCTAGCGGATGCTGAGAATATCACTTTTGAAGAAGCAGTGAGAGATAAGAAATGGCAAGCCGCGATGGATGAAGAAATAAGTGCTATTGAAAGAAATGAAACTTGGGAGTTGGTGGAGCTGCCGAAAGGACATCAACCCATAGGAGTAAAATGGGTGTATAAGAAAAAGATGAATGCCCAAGGTGAGATAGAAAGATATAAGGCACGTCTAGTAGCAAAAGGCTATAGACAAAAGGCTGGGATTGATTATGATGAAGTCTTTGCTCCAGTCGCGAGGATGGAGACAATTCGGCTTCTTATATCCCAAGCAGCACAATTCAAGTGGCCAATCTATCAATGGACGTGAAGTCAGCATTTTTAAATGGTGTGCTTGAAGAAGAAGTATATGTGGAGCAACCTCCTGGATACATGAAAGCCGGGAAGGAGAAAAAAGTGTTGAAGTTAAAGAAGGCACTATATGGGCTGAAGCAAGCGCCGCGAGCATGGAATACCCGAATCGACACCTATCTCAAAGGGAACAGGTTCATGCAATGTCCTCATGAGCATGCATTATACGTGAAGAAGAAAAAAGGTAACTTGCTGTTTGTTGCTCTTTATGTTGATGATCTCATATTCATGGGAATAATGAGGAGATGATAAAAGACTTCAAAGAAGCGATGACTCGGAGTTCGAGATGACAGATTTGGGGCTGATGAAGTATTTTCTTGGTCTTGAGGTTAAGCAAGAAAATCGGGAATATTTGTGTCCCAAGAGGCGTATGCAAAAGACATTTTGAAGAAAAACAAGATGGAAGATTGCAACCCGGTAGCAACACCGATGGAACTTGGTGCGAAACTCTCAAAATTTGATGAAGGAGATCGAGTGGATGCAAACAAATACCGGAGCTTAGTTGGGAGCCTACGGTATCTCACATGCACAAGGCCTGACATTGCATATAGTGTCGGGATAGTGAGTCGGTTCATGGAGGAACCGAAATACTCACATTTGAAGGCTATCAAGAGGATTCTTCGATACATTCGAGGAACTGTATCACTCGGGTTATTCTACTCGGAGACACATGAATACAAACTGGTGGGTTACTCCGACAGTGATTGGTGCGGAGATATAGATGATCGAAAAAGCACATCGGGATATGTGTTTTATATGGGAGACACAGCTTTCACATGGGTCTCAAAGAAGCATCCAATAGTAACCTTATCAACATGCGAAGCAGAATATGTGGCAGCATCATGGTGCGTGTGTCACGCAATCTGGCTGAGAAATTTGCTATGTGAGCTAAAACTCTAGCAAAACGAAGCAACCGAAATACGAGTTGACAACAAATCAGCAATTGAGTTGGCAAAGAATCCGGTGCACCATGAAAGAGTAAACATATAGATGTTCGTTTCCATTTCATACGGGAACATGTGAAGAAAGGTAAAGTGCGACTGAGTCACGTTGCGAGTCGTGATCAAGTGGCAGATATCTTTACAAAGCCGCTACAACAGCGCTATTCGAAAATTGCAAGAAGATAAAAAAATGTTTGAGTTTAAGGGAGGAATTTGTTGAAAGATAAACTCAAACAAAGTCCTTGGAGTTCCAATACAATATTAATTAAGGAGATGAGAGGTCAAATGCATTATGTAGTTTGTAATTACCAAGAGTCATTGTGAGGAAGTTTAAGAGTCATTATGTGTGGAATTCCAATGTGTGTGGAATCTCAAGAGTCATTAGGAGTCTATAAATAGTGTTGTCATCCTTGAATGAAATGAGTGAGTAAGAGTTTGATAGAAAAGAAATTTTTGTGTTCTTACTCCTTGCTCCTCCTCCTCATATTTCTAGTTCTTCTTGTGCTAACAAATGGAACCTGCCTAATCACTATTAGTGTAGCCGTCGAGTAGGTAGTTTTCTTCTTCTTCTAATGGCAAAGTTCTTTGTGCCCTGGATATACCTGAGGATGCATTTTGTTGCGGTGTAGTGTAGTGTAATACCCATATCTTGTACATGAATTGAATTATTGTGAAAAATAATACTTATTAAGTTTATGTGTATTTTGTTTTAAGAAATTGTCATTTTTAAAGTTAAGATATTATTTTAATTAATTCTTGATTATTATCTTCATGATTTTTATTATCTCATTCTTCTTTCCTTTGTTTCAAGCCCAAGACCATCTTATCATTTTCCTCCTTTCTCTTTATTTTTTCAACTGAGCCCAAGCCCAATAGCAGGTCCAAATCCAATTCCTTCAAAAAAATAAAAATTGAATGACCCGCATGTGAGAGTGTGTAACAGGATTTGAACCCAGGTCTCCCATGTTTGATTTGAATGCATAGGCCAGCTTGGACCCTTTGGGCTTTGTGATAAAAGGATGATATTTATACCTTACTTTTTACCCTTTAATTCCTCCAGCTTCCAGAAAACAACTTCTTCACTTTGCTTGAATTCAAACCCATCCCAAAACTAATCTCATCATAACAACTGGATCCTAATCCTATCTTAACTAACTAATCTAAACCCTAACTACCCAATCATAATCCTATCTATCCATTCCCTAATCCTAAACTATCTAAATTCTTTCTTTTCTTCCAAAACACATCTGCCCCAACACGAGCAGCACCTTGCCGAACTCCACGGGTCCCTCGAAAGCCCCTACCTCCCTGTGCACTTGCAGCCGCCCTTCTCCTATGGCTGCCAATAGTCCGGAGCCTGAGATCACTACTTGCGCCATCATTTCTAGTCCTAGGCTGAGCCTCATCAGACCTCAACCAGAGCCTCCACGAGTGCCGCCTCCACCTTATCGTGGTTGCAATCCCTTGGCCGAACACAGTTTGTGTGAGTGCACTCCCTCCTTCTCTTCTCTGTGTCTTAATTATAATATGTATGTTAGTTATTTATATTAAGTTGTGAACATGCATACATGCATCCAATTGTATGTGCTGTGATGCTGCCGGTCACTTTGAAGTTAAACCTCTATGTTCTCTTAAAATTATATGCATCATTCTATGCTGAAACTAATGTACTTTTAAAGTAACATAACTATAGTTGGATCTCACTGTGAAATATATTTCATATTAACCACACAGAAAGTGGATCTGATGTGATCAGGTTGAAAGCTGAGAGTTGGGGTAATGAAATGTAGTACTCTTGGAATCTTTGAGACCTACATGTTACTACAATTTCGTGGCACTGAATTATGTGAAATCCCAAATTGGTTGTCTTTAAGTGCTTTGTTATTTTTGAAGACATGACAATCATGGATAATTGTTGATCAACTATTCTAATGCATATATGATTTAATATTTATGATGACATCACGTGTGTTCAGACCAGAAAAAGTAACGTATGAGATGGAAGACACCTTTCCTACATAGAAACTGGAGTCCCAAAGGAAAAAGCCATCAACAGACCAGATCAGCAGCACGGCAACGTTCAGCAACAGATTCAGATCTGCACCTCCAGCAGCGAGCGAGCGGCGAGTTCTCCTGATCCACGCCAGGCCGTCGTCGGAGACTGACACGGTGGCCTTCCCAGCAACCTGGCCACCCTCCCATGCAGTCCGATGGCGAGGAACGACACCACAGCGACCACGGCAGCGACTCGCCCGACGACGCGCACAGCAGATCCAGAACCAGACCAGCAGCGCAGGCAGCGGGCGAGCGGAAATTCAGGCCCTTCCGGTGAGCGCGAGACCTCCAGATTGCAGCCAGGTCTTC
Organism: Agave tequilana; assembly: GCA_038442645.1. Taxonomy (NCBI): domain Eukaryota; kingdom Viridiplantae; phylum Streptophyta; class Magnoliopsida; order Asparagales; family Asparagaceae; genus Agave; species Agave tequilana. Next base: position 6,812 of record JAVJIF010031712.1, read on the forward strand.
CCCAGGACCTGGCTACCGTCCTATGCAGTCCGACAGCGAAGAGCGGCGCCACGGCGACCGTAACGGCGACTCGCCCGGTAACGTGCAGGTTTCCCAATGTGAGTGTTTCTCCTCATCTCTCTCTCATTCTTTAAATTGGAGTAATTGTAAATGTCTTGTGTATGTTTTATGAATCCTTTGATGCGTCATATTATTATTCGTGTGTAGATCTTTACGTTTGGATGCGATCGTCATCCCTTTAGTTTCATGTTGGATGTTTTATGCATAGATATATGACTTGCATATATATGTACATATATTATGTGGGACCCTATGTTCATCATATGGGAGCTTGGAATATCATTGTAGACATATCAGGATGTAGCATGAGAGTGATTGAGAAGATGTGGAGATTGAGAATATTGTGCAGGATTAATTGCAGTGTCAGGTTGCAGGCAGATTAGTCGACTTACCCATGTTTATAGTCGACTAACATCCCTGTTAGTCGACTAACCCCAGAACCTAGTCGACTAATTATTGGCTGAAGGCTATGTTTATCTATCTTATGGATTGTAGACTTTACCTTTAGTTTATGTGTTGATTATAGATGGATGTACATGATTTCTAGAGATAGATATTGGATGGAATGACTTGATCGAATAGATCTTAGATACATGTATATGTTATGGTACATAGTATTGAGATTTCATGATAGAACTTATATGCATGAATATGTCGTGATACCGAGTGTTGGGATATTATGACTGATCATTAATAGAAGTGGTGATTGTGAAGACTTGGGAGTCAGAGTTGTATGGTAGAGTGAGAGGACTAGTACTGGACATTGTGATATGATGGAACAACAATTATTATATCAGACTACTAGACGAGTAATGGAACTAGATGATTATAGAACTATTGGGATTATGAATTGGTTGTGATGACTTGGATCTATAGTTGAATATATGAGAACTATCAGATGATATGTCGTGATGTAAAATATCAGTAGTAGCCATTCTATGTTGCAGCTATTTGAGGACATGTTGATATGATCTTACCTTATCAAAGGATTAGAGATCTTGATGATTGGATGATATATGGACTTATTCAGAGTTGGACTGAACTTGTGTTATAGATGATATTGGATTTACATTCTTTATGGTTAAACCTGATATGCATTAAGATGAGCTTGATATATTTCAAGTAGAGTACTTTCCAGACTTGATATTCATTTATTGGTAATGATTTAAGTGATGATTCATTTGGGTATTGATGATGGACTTGTTATGATATAGGAGACTGGATTTCTTGATACATGGATCAGTGTATAGACTTAGTTAGAATTTGAATTGATCTGGGATTCATGTTATTTACATTGGAGATTGATCAGTAGTTAGATGTGACCATCTTAGTTGAGTTGTGATTTAGAAATATTGATGACTTGGAGGAATGAGTTGAATACATACATTGCTTGGATTATTCTGTTCATGACAGTAGGTCATTACTCATCTTGGATAATCTTGTTTTACCTGTGAAACCTGACTGATTATTCTTTATATATATATATCTACCTGATACTCTTGTCCATGTTACTTAATTGATGGGAAAATATTATTACACAGTAACAACACCCGCATGTTCATTTGTATATATTCCTGTTATACCGTTGTCCTGTTCATGATATTATACGCTCCTGTTATACCGGTACCCTGACTTTCACATGTTGATATTGTTACCGTGATTACCACTGAGTCATCCCAGAGATTTAAGTAACATGTATACTAAATAATCTTGATAAACTAAAACATGATAACAAACAACTTGCACTGGGATTGGGGAGATTGATGGAGGAGACAGCGTCCGTATTTTGGGTGGACCTAGGATATAGGTTGCGCAGCCGAAAGAGGGTTCCACTGCAGGGTTCCCGTGGGGTGACTGGCACCCCGTCATGTTTCCTGTTATACATGTTATACATGTACTGTTCCTGTTTACATGTTCTTGACTACCTGGCGGTAGGTCCTGGTTCAGCGCCAGGAGTCTGGGCCGTGGTCCCGGGTATGTACGGGACCCACCTAAAGTATGGACAATGTCTCCAACCGATCAGTTTCAATAACTTAAGGGCATCGATTGGCATGTGTGGTAGGCGTAGTATGGGATGCGTCTATTACATGTGACAATTGGTGTTCGCTGACATAATTAATAATAAACTGTTGATGCCTTGTGACTGACTGTAATTACCTGATTGTATATTTATATATATCACTATGTCAGACATATGATTGTAACCAGGACCAGATTTATGATCAGACTTGGATGCCAACCTAGTGACATGTGATAGATTACACGCCTTGACATTGATTGCATATTTACAGTTGTGTCATTTGTTTACTACCTGTATTCATGTTTTATCATATGTGTATTACTGTTCAGCTTTTTATCTTGTTATTTAGCCTTTTCTATTTACTGTTGCTCTACTACTAATTATGCACATTGTTTCTTCTGCACGAGTTCTTTCCCCTTTACACACACACTCATTATGGTCGCATTCTGACGACCCTGGATTTGCACGTCCAGCTATTGGACGATTGTTCTAATGTGCAGGTGTTCGATGAGACGGTACGCCCTGCGAGGAGCTTGGGTCCTCTCCTCTTGATCCTGGTATACTTGCATTTCATTCTTGTTATTATTCTTTGATTCCTGTATATCACCTTTGACTTCTATTCAGCTATCATTTTCTTCCCGTTATTCATTGCTATCATGTGTGGTCTTATATGTATTACTGCAGTGTTCATTGATCATTATGCTTCCGATTTATAGCTTGTTCAGGTTACAATTGAGGCTTAGCGCGTATACGAGGGGTATTTTACCTCGCGTATATGCGTCGCCATAACGTTTCCGTATCTTTAAGATCGGGGCGTTACATGTAGCATGTTTGGTTCATTTCTGAATGTGGAAATTACACTCATTGCATATAATAAGTTGGGCATGTGTCTGCAAGATAAATCAATGATCCACCTAAACTTTGGTACAATAATAAGGCATCTACTGTGTGCCGTCATTCATGGATAGCTTTTCCTTCAATATTGCTGGTGTTGCCACCGGTTTGCAATTTGGACAAGGGCAACTTCTTCAGGAGATCTTCATAATATTTTACTTGAATAATAAAGATTTCTTCATCAGTTTGTTTAACTTGCATGCGAAGAATATATCTCATTAGGCCTAAATATGTTACCCCAAATTCTTCCACCATTTTCTTCTTAAATTCTTCTATCATCATCAAAATTAATCCCACATTAATAATTAAATCATAACCATAAAGAGAAACAATAAGGAGGTCAACGCCTTTCTTAACATACAAACTGGGGTCAGGCACTCGCAATGTAATGTTTATGTCAGTGATATATTTTGCACTCTTCTCCTTTAATAATGTATCCTTGAGGTTGCTCCGCGTATATTTTTTAGAAATGTTGTATTGACATCCTGCTAGAACACGTTTATCTTGAATATTAGATGCTAGTGCCAATACCAGTCTGATTATCTCCATGTGAGTATTGAGGCCAAATGTGCCATTGAAATCGATGTCTACCTGTTGAAAATATCCATTTGCTATTAACCGGCCTTCAACTTCTGGATTTAGCCATCTTCATTGAACTTTGTCTTGTAAATTCACTTGAGGCCGATAACTTTTCTGGAATTTTGACTAGCTTTATCTTATTCTTATCAAACATTTGCCATGTATTTATCCGTCACCTTCACCTTTATCTACCCTTCATCTTTTACAGCTCCTTCAAAAATATGTGGTTCAAAAGGGAAAAAAATCCAGGGAACATGCCCCAAAAATATATAGAAGTAAACACGGCTTTCTTGGTGCTGATAATTATCAAATGATGATTTTTCTTGACATCTTGAACTCTGAGGCTTAGTTAAGAGCGGGTACAATCTTTTCTTTGATGTCATGACTTGATTTTCTGTCTAATCCAAGGCTGCATTTTGATCAAAAATATAATATGTTGAAATCACTAATTTGTTAGTGATAGGATCAAATAATCCGTAAACTTTTGATTCGTTATTATATTCGATAAAATTATAATCCTATCATTTTAATCAAAAATTCTTTTCTATTTGTGTTGTTATGTGTGCATAACCGATGCAACCAAAGAGTTTGAAGAAAGCCACTTTTTCCTTCCTTTGGTATCAAACTTCATGGCGGCATATCTAGTATAAGTTTTTTTGGCAATCTGTTCAATGCGTATAGATGGTTCTGTACATTGCTTCAGCAAAAAATTTATTGGGAAGACCTTTAGCTTTCAGCATCTGGCAATCTCCATAATGGACTTGTTCCTTTCTTTCTACTATGTCTCGGGATTGTATCGTGTTTTCAACTTCTTAATTCTTGAGCCTTGTGCAAATCTTGAAACTTTACAGAAGTAAGCTCTCCTCGGTCAGTTTGTATAAACTTAAATTTATGGCATTTTATTTTTCCACAAAAGCTTTAAATCAAATAAAGATAGAAAACATCCATAATTTTTTTTTGAGGAAATACACCCACATCATTCTGCAATCATCAACAAACAATAGAGAATAACTTTAGTCGTTTAGCAATTAAGTTTGAGTGAGTACAAAACAATGGCGGACACTGTAAATTATTTCAGTGTGGGCAAAATAAAGTAGAAGATGAAAGAAAAAACTTTAAAACTTCAGCGTGGGATAAAGTAAAGTAAAAGAAAAAAAATAAGACAGAGATGAAAACTTGAACCTATGTCCTACAATAACTATTACAAAATCTTACCACTTGAGCTAGACATAAAAAAATGTTTATATTTACAAGCATTAGACTTACAATACATGCTTTGTAAGTTTTTTTTTATAGAATTCAGTGTTGACGTCTGCCCACACGGGCTCTAGGTAGATCCGCCCTTGAGTACAAACATCAGTGTGCACCAGTTTTAATGAGGCTTTAGCTCTCCAAGAAGTTTTTGTAAAAACCATGTACGAACTTTCCATAAATGAATCATTTACGAGTATTTTTCTTCTTTGTATATGTGAGAGTTCAATAATCATGTTTTTCATCCTTAACAAATAGAGATTTTCTGCGAGATTTCTTTAGATTTTTGTTCAAGATTTTCTATTGGCACTTTAAAGGAAAACATTTATTTGGATCCATTTTTATTCGGGCCACTATCTATTTATTCTAGCCATTAATAATCACACATTCATCTCTCACAAAAATTTACTCGATATCATTCTTTTTGCAATATTTGTTTCAGACTAAGTAATTTTGTGTTAGATTTGAAAAATAAAAGACATCTAAGATGAACTTTCTTTTACTTCCCTTTGTTTGCACTGCTATCAGTACCCCCTGTTAATCTCATATGAAAGTGGCCCACTTAACCTTGGTTTTTACATTGGATTCCTATTAAATTTAACTGATATTAAAGGTGCCCATATGATTGTCACATTTATATAGTTATTTGGTCACTTGAAAATAGAAAAGATACCATGATGGAAAGGTTTATTTTCAAGGGGTCTTTTTGCAAATGTGCGACCCACTTTTCTCCTCCTGAAAAGAAAACAAAAACTTACGCTCATTTTGTTGTGAGAATCCATCAGAAAATAATAGAGTTTTTGTGCAAGGAAACAAGGAGCAGAGAAAAGCGGATCCATTGCAATTAGGGTTTGCAGAATTGAAGAGATCTTCTACAACTTCTTCCTTCAATTCATCAATGGCTTCAGTATGATAATTAGGGTTTTTCTATTATGAAAGATTTTGCATTATATGATTCTTGAGATGATTGATTCTTGATTAATGGCTGATTTATTCCGCATTATAGTTGTATTTATATCCAACATTTGGTATCAGAGCCATGATTAAAGAATCGATACATCTTGGATTTAGGAATTATGAAAAGTTAGGGTTTTTAATTAACAATTCATGAAATCCAGATTTTGATCTTTAATTGTAGAATTGAAGAGGATTCTTGGAAACCCTAAAATCATATATACATTCCTCTAATTATGCAATTAATATGGATCAAATTTAGGATTTTAGAAACCCTAATTTTCCCTAATTTTCCCCGATTTTTCCATAATTTTTGGGATTCGGGCGATAATCTGGAACTGCCATTCGGTAACTGTATCGTGGGGTATTAGTCGACTATAGGGATTTATTAGTCGACTAATAGTCCATCCAGAAAGTTACCCGACTCTCTGTTTCTTTCAGGAGTCGACTTGGTTTTTGGATTAGTCGACTAGTAAAGTGTATAGTCGACTAACCATTTGGCCAAGTCGACTAATATTTTAACCGAGAGTTTGGATTCTAACAGGAGTCGACTAATAATATTTGTAGTCGACTGATAAAGTTTCTAGTCGACTTGTAATTTTGGCCTAGTCGACTGATAAATATGTAGTCGACTAGTCATGTAGGTATAGTCGACTAATCCTTGTTTGCCCTAGTCGACTAGACCTAAACCTGTAGTCGACTTGACTTGACCCAAGTCGACTAATAATACTATGTAGTCGACTAATTGTTGCTTAATTCAATCCTTAATGATTGTTAACACATTTAAGCTATTGTGTTAATATTGATTGATGTTTGGTCAAGTAATGTATTGTAGTATTATGGCATTACACAAATAATAGAATTAGAGAATATTATTGGTTAGTTTGTATTCATAAGGCTTATTGATTTAGTAGTTGCCAAAGTGACCTAGGTTAGTAAACCTTATGAATATACAACTACATAAAAGACATGTTAATGAGGTAGACAGTAAAGACAATAATATTCTCGGTGGCGGTTCTAGTTAGGAGATTGGGACTGGCCCAAAGGAAAGTCTCTTTCGAATAATTATGAACCGGGGTAGGATAGTGTAATTTATGCAACCTAGTGGTGTAGAAGTGAATACCCAAAGGTAACATGACTTACTATCTAAGTTGGCATAAATTATATTAGACCTACGTAGGTGATAAAAGTTCTCACCTAAAGAGTGAACACTAGATATGCTTAGGTTTCGCCCAAAGGAGAAATCTAAGTGATATCAATAATTCATCTTAATTAAATTTAAAGTTATTGTATTGATTCGTGGCCTAATGTGAGCTATGTCCTATTATGTTTCAGTGAACGTCCCCACTTCTCTTCACACTCATGCCACTAGCATTCCGGCCTTGGATGGTACAAATTTCTCAGAATGGTATGAACATGTACAGTTTACACTGGGTGTCCTAGACCTAGACATGGCCTTAATAGTTGACAAACCTGATGAAGTAACTGCTGAGAGTACAGCAGAATAGGTCAGCCATGCCAAAGCTTGGGAAAAATAATAGGCTCAGTCTAATGTTCATAAAGATGACCATAGCTAATAACATCAAGACTTCCCTCCCACATACTACTAGTGCATCGGAACTTTTGTCTGCAGTAAAGGACCGATTTAAGTCAGCAGATAAGTCATTAGCTGGTACCTTAATGGCTGAACTTACCACCATGAAATATGATGGTAATAGAGGAGTTCAGCAACACATTCTAAACATGTCTGACAAGGCTGCTAAGCTAGGATCACTGGGTATGAAGGTTGATGAGTCCTTCTTGGTTCAATTCATCCTCAACTCACTTCCTTCACAGTTTGGGCCATTCAAGATCCACTACAATACTCATAAGGATAAGTGGAACTTGAATGAGCTAACTAGTATGTGTGTTCAAGGGAGGTGAGACTGAGGCAAGAAGGACAGCACTCAGTGTTGGCAGTAACTTCAGGGGGTATCCATAAGAAAAGTAAATATGGAAGAGGTAAAAGATTTCCATCAAAGAAAGGAAATGACCATGGGGAAAGTAGCCAAGGTCATAGAAAGCTTTCACTGTCAAATGCTACTTCTGTGGCAGAAAGGGACATGTGAAGAAGGACTGCAACAAGAGGAAAGCTTGGTTCGAAAAGAAAGGTACAAATCTTTCTTTTGTATGTTATGAATCAAATCTTGCTGAAGTTCCTTCTAATACTTGGTGGATTGATTCTGGAGCCACAACTCATATAACTAATTCAATGCAGGGATTCCTTACAACCCGGAAACCGAAGGAAAGTGAGAGATTCATCTTTATGGGGAACCGCCTGAAAGTGGAGGTCGAATATGTTGGTACTTATCGACTACTTTTGGAGACAGGTCATCAGATGAATCTTGAGGATACTTTTTATGTACCTTCAATTTCTAGGAACTTAATGTCTGTATCCAAATTAGATGTTTTTGGATATTCTGTTTTATTCAATTGTGAAAAACTCTCTTTAATGTATAATTCAATGCCGGTTGGGCATGGAATTTTATGTGATGGTTTATATAAAATTTCATTGAATGATGAGTTTGCGCAATCTTTATTATCTCTGCATTCGAATGTTGGTATTAAACGTGGCTTAATAAATGAAAAAATCCTCTATCTTGTGGCATAGGAGACTGGGGCATATCTCCAGGGATAGAATAATAAGATTAGTGAAGACTGAGATTTTGGATGACCTGGACTTCACTGATTTTGATGTGTGTGTGGATTGTATAAAAGGAAAACAAACTAAACACACTAAGAAAAGTGCCACAAGAAGTAAAGACCTCCTTGAAATAATTCATACAGATATTTGTGGACCTCTTTCCATTCCATGTTTTACTGGAGAGAGATATTTCATTACCTTTATAGATGATCTATCACGTTATGGTTATGTTTATCTAATTAATGAAACGTCTCAGGCTGTTGACATCCTTGAGGTGTTCATTACAGAAGTCGAGAGACAATTAGATAGAAAGGTTAAAATCATAAGATCAGATAGAGGTGGTGAATATTATGGTAGATATGATGAGTCAGGACAACATCCTGGCCCATTTGCCAAATTCCTAGAAAAGCGTGGCATTTGTGCTCAATACACGATGCCAGGTACGCCTCAGCAGAACGGTGTTGCTGAAAGGCGAAACCGTACTCTTATGGATATGGTTAGGAGCATGATGAGCTTCTCTAAAGTACCCAATTCATTGTGGAGTGAGGCCTTAAAAACTGCTATGTATATCTTAAACAGGGTTCCTAGTAAGGCAGTCCCAACAACTCCTTTCGAGTTGTGGACTGGTAGGAAACCTAGTTTAGGACATTTACATGTTTGGGGTTGTCCAGCAGAGGCCAGAATATATAACCCACAAGAAAAGAAATTGGACTTAAAAATAATATCTGGGTATTTCATTGGTTATCCAGATAAGTCTAAGGGATACAAATTTTATTGCCCTAACCATAGTACAAGAATAGTTGAAACTGGTAATGCCAGATTCCTAGAGAATGGTGAATTAGTGGGAGTGATGAACCAAGAAAAGTAGATCTTGAAGTTGTAAGGGTAAATATCCCAATTACCTTTCCTTCAAGAGAAATTGTTGTACCTCAGCTTGATCATCAAGTTGAGATTCCAGAACAACAAATTAATGTTGGTTCACCACTCCATGAGGATATTCCCATTGAAAATGTTGTAGAACCACCACAACCGGCAGCTTTGAGAAGATCTCAAAGGGAAAGAAGATCTGCCATTTCAGATGATTATGTGGTATATCTACAGGAATCTGATTATGATATTGGGGTAAATAAAGATCCAGTTTCGTTTTCACAAGCCATAGAATGCAATGATTCTAGTAAATAGGTTGATGCTATGAAAGATGAGTTAAAATCTATGGACCAAAACCAAGTCTGGGATCTCGTTGAATTGCCTTATAACTGTAAGAAAGTCGGGTGTAAATGGGTCTTTAAGACCAAGCGCGACTCTAAAGGCAATATCGAACGATATAAGGCTAGACTTGTGGCCAAAGGTTTCACTCAGAAAGAAGGCATTGACTATACAGAGACCTTCTCTCCAGTATCTAAAAAGGATTCTCTTAGAATCATTATGGCACTTGTAGCTCATTATGATTTGGAGTTACATCAAATGGATGTGAAAACTGCTTTTCTAAATGGGGATTTGGATGAGGATATCTACATGGAGCAACCTGAAGGGTTTGCAATTAAAGAACAAGAACACTTGGCTTGTAAATTAAAGAAATCTATATATGGACTTAAACAAGCTTCCAGGCAATGGTATATAAAGTTTAATAATACCATTACATCTTTTGGATTTACAGAAAACACTGTTGATCAGTGTATATATCTAAAGATCAGTGGGAGCAAGTTTATTTTTCTGGTTCTGTATGTAGATGACATCTTATTAGCCAGTAGTGATCTTGGTTTGCTGTATGAAACTAAAAGCTATCTTACCAAGAATTTTCAGATGGTTGATATGGGTGGCAGCTTATGTTATTGGCATAGAGATCTTCAGGGATAGATCTCGAGGATTGCTAGGACTGTCACAGAAAGGATATATCAACCGGGTCTTGGAAAGATTCCATATGGAAATGTGTTCAGTCAGTCCTGCACCCATTCAGAAGGGTGACAGAATAAGTGGTAGCTAGTGTCCCAGAAATGACTTAGAAAAGGGTCAAATGCAGAAAATTCCGTATGCATCAGCTGTTGGGAGCTTGATGTATGCAAGCACTTGTACCAGGCCAGATATCAGTTATGCAGTTGGGATGTTGGGAAGATACCAAAGCAATCCAGGAATGGAGCACTGGAAGTTGGCTAAGAAGGTTATGCGGTATCTTCAGGGGACAAAGGACTATATGCTCACATACAGTAGATCAGACCAGTTGGAGGTGATCGGCTATTCAGACTCAGATTTTGGTGGTTGCCCAGATAGCAGGAAGTCTACCTCAGGATTTATTTTCTTGCTAGCAGGTGGGGCAATCTCGTGGAAGAGTGTGAAGCAGTCTCTCATTGCTTCTTCCACGATGGAGGCTGAGTTCATAGCTTGTTTTGAAGCCACAAATCATGCATTATGGTTGAGGAATTTTATCTCAGCACTTGGTGTAGTTGACTCTATTGCCAGGTCGCTGAAGATATATTGTGACAATACAGCAGCCGTATTTTCTCTAAGAATGGTAAGTACTCTAATGGTTCTAGGCACATAGAACTGAAGTACTTGGTGGTTAGAGAAAGAGTTGAGAAACAGAAGGTGTCAATTGAAAGTATAAGTACCACCTTAATGGTTGCTGATCCATTGACTAAAGGATTGCCTCCAAAGACATTTAAGGAACATGTTGTAAGGATGGGTCTTTTGGGTAATCTGTAAATGTATATATGGTACTTGTGTAATTGACATTGTTGTACAAATAAAAGTTTGTTTCTCTATTTCCTGTTATCCAATTGTGTGTACACATATTTTGTATGGATGTATGTTAAACAGGAAATGTCTTTACAAGACAATTACAGGGGTCATTATGGTTATGGACTCAATTAGTAAGGGTATCAATGTTGTGGTACATAGAAGGGAGTATGACGTGGATGTTGTATAACCGCTATGACTCGCATTGATAGTCTAAGCTAATTGCAGTATTACAGTATTACAGATTTGGGCTTATCAGTTGTTGTTTTTTAAAATTCGTGCACGTGTCAAGGTTTTTCTGTATGGAATCCAATGGAGTCAAAATGATTTTCAAATGAGTCTTTTCTTTACTTTTGTTTTCTAAAGTTTTTTTTTTTTAACCTAATCGGTTAATGGCCCAAGTGGGAGAATGTTAATCTCATATGAAAGTGGCCCACTTAACCTTGGTTTTTGCATTGGATTCCTATTAAATTTAACTGATATTAAGGGTGCCCATATGATTGTCACATTTATATAGTTATTTGGTCACTTGAAAATAGAAAAGATACCATGATGGAAAGGTTTATTTTCAAGGGGTCTTTTTGCAAATGTGCGACCCACTTTTCTCCTCCTGAAAAGAAAACAAAAACTTACGCTCATTTTGGTTGTGAGAATCCATCAGAAAATAAATAGAGTTTTTGTGCAAGGAAATAAGGAGCAGAGAAAAGCGGATCCATTGCAATTAGGGTTTGCAGAATTGAAGAGATCTTCTACAACTTCTTCCTTCAATTCATCAATGGCTTCAGGTATGATAATTAGGGTTTTTCTATTATGAAAGATTTTGCATTATATGATTCTTGAGATGATTGATTCTTGATTAATGGCTGATTTATTCCGCATTATAGTTGTATTTATATCCAACACCCCCACCCTTCGACTTTCTCTTAGTTCTCATCTGCAAGCTTGGCTGTAGAACTACCTCATTCATTTTGATGAAGGTGCTCTTCTTTCTTGTATATGATTGTTGCAATCACTATCCACATACTAAATATCTTTTTCTGCCATTTGAACATTATAACATGAGCAAAACAAATCATCTATTTCTGTGTATTGAGCTTCAACTTCCTTTTGTTGAAACCATCTTTTTGAGTGTGATTTGCAACTTTACATTTGGTACATTTAGATCTACAATCCTCTATGTTATGGCAGATTTTCCACAAATACGATAACATGGGGTAAAACAACCTTAATTAGAAAATTTTCTATTCTTTTTGTACCTTCTTGCGGGTGATTGGGCATGAATTTCAAACTTCTTCTGTCACATTCGCTAAGCTGTCACCCATACTGTAGATTTTTGAAAATTTTTCTTCCAAGCTGATAACCCCTCCGGCCTACTACTAGCTCACATGGTTTAGCATTTAGCTTATCACATCTTACATGCTTAGCCTTTTAGAAATTTAAAATTACTAGCTAATTATTTAAGAACAGTTAATGTGGAAATTAACTTTTCAAGGACAATCTCCACAATATTTCTCAAGTCATCTACGTTGTGATCTCAATAGAAAAGTGGAACTATGGGAGCACCACTTACGGGTTTGATGACAAAGAAGACATCATTCTGTGCTGGGAGCTGTAGTATCTATATACATTGCTACTACTTCAGTAGTGTCTATATGAGTTATAAATTAAAGCCCATTATCTAAGGGACAAGGAGATCCTATAAATGACTTCACTCTCAGAAATGGCAACTTTTAGAAACTACACTCGTATTTCCTCTGTCTAGACTCCCCACATGATACCAACAACTCCCATACACCTTCTCCTTCCTCACATTTTTTTTTGCCCTACATACACTAAACTGAACTGATTGACCTAGGGAAGCGATTAATGTTAAAAATATTGGTTACTTGCATTCTTGGAATCATGTAGCCATCTAATTTGCATGCAGACTACCCTCCATCACGATTACTATTACAATTGATGAGCTGATGAGAAATAAGCATTTAGTTCTGCCCTAAAAATTGTGTAGGCGAATGGCAGGGCAAATCTCCTTTGGCACCAGGGAATGGCACAGCGGATTGCCATGGTGCCAAGGGAGAGTTGCACTGTAATTCTAAGAACCCCACATCTTCCTTTTCTCCTTCAATACAAATCTCTTTGCTGGTCTTATCGCTGTTGAAGAGCTCATTAAGCATTCTTATAGTAAACTAGAGTCGCAGTTGAGACTGGATATGCTACAGATATGCTCATGTTTTATGCCAATAGTGCTTCCTTTTCTTTCCGCTTACCTTTCTTCTTTACTTTCTCATTTTTCAGCCGCACTCTGAGAAAGAACAGAATGTCCTAATTATTTCACCATCCCTTCAAGATGCTTATATTCTTGTTTCCTCGGAAAATATTTGCAGATTTCTTAAGGGCATTTTTTTTTAAAAAAAAAAAAAATCTAATTTTAAGTAATATTTTTTTTAAAATTGACCCCTCTCAGAAGTATTTCCGAACACCGATCTCTGACAAGCCACGTCAGTGGCGGGGCATTTCGCATTGCCAGCGTGGCGCCCGTGCTAGAGGGAGGTTGGTTTTTCTTCGTTCGGGATTAGCAACCCTGGAAGATGAAGGCAACCTCAGAAGAAGAGCATTTTTTTAACTTATCTTTGTCCTGGGTTGTCAATTCCGGACAAAAAGACTAATTTTTTCAGTTATTTTTCTCTATTCGGGGTTGGCAACGCCGGATAAAGAGGATTTTGTTTTAAATTTTCCCCTTTCTCCATAGTTGTCAACCCCAGAAAAAGAGAACCCTTAAAAAAAAATATTCATTTTTTCTCTCTCTCCTCTCTCCGTCCTCTCTCCCTCTCTCCTCATCTTCTTCCTCCTCTCTCCTCCTCTAACGCACCATCGAGCACGGCGGCGACAGTGAGGGTGGTGGTGCGTTAGAGGAGGAGAGAAGAGGAGAGAGAGATAAGGAGAGTGTGAGAGAGGAGAGAGGGAGGGGAAAAAATAAAAAAAATTAAGTTCCTCTTGTGCGGGGTTGCCGACCCTGAACAAAGAGAAATAACCAAAAAAAATTACTCTCCTTATCCAGAGTTGGCAACCGCGGACAAAGGGGAAAAAATTGAAAACAACTAAATTTGAAAAAAAACTGAAAAAAACTAAATTTCTTTACCCGGGGTTGCCAACCCCAAACAAAGAAAAGCCGATCTTCACTAGCACGGGCGCCACGGTAGCAGGGGTAAATGCCCCTGCACTGACGTGGCGGACGTGGTGTATCCGAGATTGATTTTTGAAAATACTTTTGGAATGGGTTGATTTTAAAAATATTTTTTTAAATTAGACTTTTTTGGGAAAAAATGCCCTTTTTAATCCTGTTTCAAGTATTTGTTTGATGGTGGCAAATGGCACGCATTGCTTGCATGGAAGGATCAGACAATCACGTGCAAATGCATGTCAATAGAACAGGCCACATGGCCTCAAAAAGAATCTCCTTTCTGCTTCATTATCATGACAGCCATAAAACTAATTTGTTTCCCCTGGTCGTGCTTTGTTGCAGGCAAGGAACATTCTTTGGATCTTCTCATTCGATGCTTTTCTATAGAGATCAACTCCCTTTTTTCCCCTTCTTTTTTCAGATTCACAAGACAAAACTTCAGCTCTTTTCCAGGACAGAGAGCATACAAGAGGGCATGAGCGGTTTTGACTCAGTTGAGACCATTGATGTCTTTTTGTTTTCGGAAAGCGATGAGCCGATGAACGTCTCCCGCGTTGTTAGAGATATCAATGAGAACACGTGACTCATATGAAACATGTGATCTATATGAAAGAAATCTCTAATGAAATCAACTAGATTCTATAATCTCTCCATGATTATAAGAATATATGGGAGTCATGAGACTTATGCACCATGTGTTTCTCATTCTCTTTCTCAATCAATGTTTCCTATTGTATCTCCTAAATTAGCTTAAACATGTGACCAATATGTGTACAAGTACAACCAAAAATCATAACTTGTGGTATCTTGTCATTGCACAAATAAGTATTCTTCTCCTTCTTCTTCTATGTCTTAGTATCAGAGCAACTCAAATATTGCTCACTTTTAAATGTCAAACTCTACAAGGGAACTACCTACTGTGGCGTTCCCAGTTCCTTCCTCTTCTCAAACTCCACGATCTCGAAGGCCTCATTGATGGAACCTCTCCGTGTCAGGTCTGGTTCCTTCCTTCTATCAAGAAGGATGCTCAGCCCACTATCAATTCGGAATACACTCGCTGGATCAAGTTTGATCAGATACTTATGCTGGCTTATCTCCTCGCTCACTTAGGCTTTTCTTGCTCATATCGTTGGCCTTACCACATCTCATGATGTGTGGTGCTCTCTGGAGCGAATTTTTTCATCACCCTCTAGAGCTATAGTGCAGCAACTCAAATACCAGTTGCACACCGTCAAAATGGGCACCTCTTCTATGCCAGAATACATCCAATCTGTCAAGTCCATCATCGACAATTTGGCGGCAATGGCTAGTCCAGTTGTCAACTCCTACTTCGTCTCTACCTTACTCAGTGGTCTGTCTTTCGAGAATGACTCGTTTATCACCTCCGTCAACACACGAGTCGACGTTATACTGTCAGAAGAATTCATCAGCCTCATACTTAGCAAGGAGATTTATCGTGGGCGTGCTATCACTTCACCAGACTCCATAACCCTCATCTTCCCTTCTCCTGCGGTTCATACTGCCTACCGCACTCCAAGCTACCATTTGGCTCTATCTTCTTTCTGTGGTCGTGGACATAGTTGAGTCAGGGAGTGCAGTCATGGTCGTGAACGTTCCTTCCCACTACCACATCAGTCCGCTAGTGGCCGACCTTAGTGCCAAATCTGCAATCGTTTTGGCCATTGTGCTAACCAGTGCTACAATCGTTATGATGATTCCGCTAGCCCAACTGCTCTTCTCCACTATTATGGGAATAGTCCAATCGATCCCAACTGGTATGTTGACTCTGATGCCACTTATCACCTAATGACTGACAAATCGAATCTGACAGTTCACTCAGAATATCAAGGACCCGACAGAGGTCGTATGAGTAACGAGATAGGTTTGCCAATCCGATCTACTGATGCTTCGTTATTGTGTTCTATTTCTTCTTTTGTCTTTAAAATCCTTTTACTTGTTCCAGATATTACCAAAAAATTTTTACATATAAGTCAATTTTGTTGGCCCAAAGGTTACAATCCTCGGGTTATGTATTTTGATGATAACAAACCATATAAAAACTATTTGGTACTAATAGAAGTTCAAGAATAAATTTCAGGTTGGTACAGGTATGGATGGCTCAAGCATGTGATATTAGGCTCTAACTCAATCACTGCTCAACATCAAGTTTCAGAGATGCCTGCTTGTAGACTGATCTTGTATATAGTTTTGTTAAAGATTAGTATATATGGTTGAAGCTCAAAAATACACACAAACCAAAATGCACGTTTTTCTAAAATATGATTTGGTTCTCAAATTTTCAAAAATATTTTTTTTATCAAGTTTTGAACTTATATCTAGTATCCATGTATGTTTCCTATCTTTCAAAACCTAAACAAAAATATTTTAAAATTTTACATATCTTCAAAAAGATTTTTCAAAAACTGTTTGGCCAAGGTCGGTTGACCGGGCGATCAATCGTGCCTATTACATGCTAGAACGGTCGACCGGAGTTCTAGTAATTAGGGGTGTGCATGTTGTGTACGTTCCCGTTCGACCGGTCCCTGTTGCGGTCGACCGACTGTAAGCAGCCAACTCTCGGTTTGGCACGATCGATCGACCGGTCGACCGGGAGTGCTAACGGTCAGATTTTTGAATCTACCGGTTGACCGGCCGGTCGACCGCCAGTATGCTAGATTGGCAATTTTGACTGTTTTATTTTAGTTATTTTTATAACATGTTTAAATTCAAAACATGGATAGCTGATTTTGAGGGTCAATTTATTCCTCTTTTATGCTGTTAAAACTATTCTAACTTTGCTCTTCCTAAAACTTATATAAAGGGGTCATTATGGTTAAGTTCATTACAGCAACAATTTGAAAAGATTCAAAGTTTTATGCTTACTTGAGAAAAAATTTTTGTTTCAGTTTTTGTGCTTTTATTCTCTGAAATTCTCTTCAAGTTTTGGTTCTGAAAATCTCTCTTCTATTTTTAAATTTCACTTACAAAACTTTGAGCTTCAATCTTACATATTATTCTCTAGGGTTTTTGTAAAGAAGTATTTTCAAGAGAGAGTTTGTGATCTTTTGATCACCCAGTGCTTATTGTAATTGTTGCTACGCTACCTCTGAACTAGAGGAGTGTGTTGGGGAGTTGTGTACTCCATAGTGGTTGTAATTCCTTTGGTGAAAAGTTCTAGTGGATTGGAAACCCTTCACGGTGGTGAAGGCGGGGATGTAGAGCGGTGGCTCGAACCTCGAAACAAATCTCTTTGTTTGTGATTGATTTATTTGTCTATCTTATCTACTTTATATTCATTCATTTATTATCGATCTATACTCTTACAATAAGATTGTATTGAGCACCTCAAACTCTTATCTAGAGGAATCATGAGGAAGAAGTTCAGAACCTTTCACGGGGTATACGGCTTCTAATCTTGTTTTGAGTGATCGTTTTCATCATCTCATTTTTATTTTACATTGAATATTGATTTGATTAGCCTTACACCTATTCACCCCATCTCTAGGTGTAATTTCAATTGGTATCAGAGCAAGGTCTCTAGTTTTTGGCTTAACATCCTTAGAGAGATCCGAATTTACTAATCATTCTATATATTTCATCATTCATCCACTAGTAAAGATGGTCGACAGTATTTGGACTCCTTCCAAGTTTGATGGCCTTAACTTTCCCATATGGAAAGTTAGGATGACCGTATTTTTGCAATTCCTAGGATGTTGGGTTGCAAAGGTGGCAACCAAACCCTATAGTGCACGCACAGGTGAGGAGGACACTTGGTCCGATCTTACCTCCAAGGAATATAGGGCTAACTCAAAAGCTCAAAATGCCTTACTTTTAGCATTGAATGAGGATGACATGACAAGGGTCATTCATTGCAACACTTATTGGTCACTCATGAGGGAACATCACAAGTCAGAGAGCTAAAATTGATCTCTTGCATTCCCAATATGAAAACTTTAAAATGCATGAAAATGAGTGTATTGATGACATGATTACGAAGTTTACTAAAATAACTAATGGTCTTGCTTCTCTAGGTGATGAAATCAACAATGATCAAAAGGTCTGAAAGGTCATTCGCGCATTTTCACCGTCTTGGAAAGTCAAAGCTACTACATTGAAGGAGTTGAACAATAAAGATGAGATGGAGCTCTTTGGTCTAATCGGCAACCTTAAGACCCATGAGATGGAGAAAACGGCAAGAGAAGAAATGACACCACAAAAAAAGAAGACTATCACTTTCAAGTCTACTCCCGCCATCTCCGACGATGAAGAAGAAGAAGAAGAAGATGATGAAGAGCTATCTCTCCTCGTAAGAATTGTAATAAGAGCATACAACAAGAAAAAATATAACCATAGGAGATGACGACAAGAAAAGGAGGAAAAGAAAATCATTTGCTTCAACTGTCAGAAAGCTGAACATATCATTGCCGAATGTCCAGATTTCAGAAGCAAGATATCTTCTTCTATCAAGCAAAAGAAGCCATTTATGAAAAAAGCTCTCAAAGCCACTTGGGATTCAAAAACTGAATCCGAAGAGGAGGTGGATACTACAAACGTGTGTTTTATGGCAAACACACCCAAGGTAAATTCTGAACCATCTTTTGATAACAGTGGAGTAACTCAAGAGGATTTATTAAATGCTTTTATAGAACTTTCAGATAATTATGATTCTTTAAAGAAAAATTGTCAAACAATGAAAAAGGAAAAGGAAGTTCTTTAAAAAAATTATTATTCTTTTCAAAGAAAAAGATGATTTGTCTTCCACTCTTTTATCAACACAAAGGAAGTTTGATGCATACAAGGTTTCATGTAAAGCTAAGTTTCCCAAGATTGATGAAAATGAAATTTCTATCTTAAAAACTAAAATCAACAATTTGAAAAATATTTTAAAGAAATGTGAGTTTAACAAAGCTAAATTAGAAGACATGTTTTTAAAGAAAAATGCTTCAAAGAAACACATTCATACTACACATGCTCACACACACACTAAGCATGTTCATACACCACATGTTCACCATGCTCATAAACCACATGTTCATTATGCACATCATGCTTTCAAGTATGGGAGATTTTATAAATGTACTTATTGTGGCCGAAATAGTCATCTAGCTAAATTTTGTTATGATCGTATAAATGGTACCAATAATTATGTTTGGTTTTGAAGTACAAACGTAATAGGACCCAAGAAAATATGGGTACCAAAGTCAACAACTTCATTGTTTGATATAGGTACACACCAAGGCACCAAGACGTAAGGAGCGGTGGTACCTTTACAGTGGTTGCTCAAAGCATATGACATAAGACATCAACAATTTTGCAACCATATTAAGGTACGTTGAAGGTGGAACCGTCACCTTCGGAGATGATTCCAAGAGAAACATCATCGGTATAGGTAACATCAAGATTGGTACATCGCCCTTAATTGAAAATGTTATTTTAGTTGATGGTCTTAAACACAATTTACTTAGTATTAGTCAACTATGTGATCGTGGTTTCAAAGTTATTTTTGATGAATCTTCTTGTAACATTTTTGATTGTAAAACCAATGATTGTATTCTCACCGGATTTCGTAAAAATAATATTTATATTATTGATATGTATAATCGAGATTGCAAAATTAAATATTTAAATGCTTTTAATGAGGATTCATGGTTATGGCATAGAAGATTAGGACATATATCTTTTGACCATCTTTCTAGAATCAATTCTAAGGAATCGGTGAAGAGTATTCTTTACTTGAAGTTTGAGAAGGACAACATTTGTGATGCGTGCCAACTTGGGAAACAAACCAAGTCCTTTTTCAAACCAATCAAAGCTATCATGACATCTAGGCCATTAGAATTGATTCACATGGATTTGTTTGGTCCTACTAAAACTAAAAGTTTAAATGAAAATCACTATGTTTTTGTTTTAGTTTATGATTTTTCCCATTTTACATGGATTTTCTTTTTGGAACATAAAGATCAAGCTTTTTCGTATTTTAATATTTTTCGAAAAAGGGTTGAAAATGAAATAGGTTTCTTGATTTTACGCATAAGAAGTGATAGAGGAGGTGAGTTCATCAACCAATCTTTTATTACCTATTGCGGAGAAAATGGAATTAAGCATGAGTTGTCATGTCCTAGAACTCCACAACAAAATGGAGTCTTTGAAAGGAAGAATCAGACTCTTCAGGAAATGGCAAGGACTATGATTAGCGAATACGGGCTCTCTCAAAACTTATGGGCCGAGGCCGTAAATATCGCATGATATATATCAAATAGAATTTATTATTGTAAAAATTCTTTCAAAACTTCTTTTGAAATCTATTATTCAAGAAAACTAAATGTTTCGTATTTTAGAGTTTTTGGATGCAAGTGCTTTGTTTTGAACACCAAAGATAACTTGAGTAAATTTGATGCTAAGGCTTTTGAAGCAATTTTTGTTGGTTATTCTAATACTAGCAAAGCTTATAGAGTGTTCAATAAATCTTCTCTTACAATTAAAGAATTTATGCATGTTAAGTTTGAAGAATCTGATGCATTTGTTAAGAATGTTGTAGAGATTGACACTTTAGATGAAGACATGGAGAAAGTATCCTTGAAGGACTCACCCACCCAAGAAGACAGGCAAAAAACTTAATGGTGAAGTTCAAGAGGATGAAGTGGAACCATCTCAACCACTTCCAAAAGATTGGAGATATGCTACAGCCATCCTAAAGATCTCATCATAGGTGATGTATCAAAGAGGGTATCTACTCGCTCCAAACTCCATGATTTGTGTGGTCATTATGTTTAATTTCCCATATTGAAAATATCCACGAATTGGAGGGCGACTCATATTGGTTGCTTGCGATGCAAGAAGAGCTCAATCAATTTGAGCGCAACCAAGTTTGGCATCTCGTTCCTAGACCTCGTGATAGACCAACAATTGAAACTAAATGAATTTTTAAGAACAAGTTAGATGAGTCAGGAAATGTTGTTAGGAATAAAGCTATATAGTGGCCCAAGGTTACACACAAATCGAAGGAATAGATTTTGAGGAAACCTTCACACCCGTAGTACGGCTCGAAGCTATACGGATCACACTTGCTTTTGCTTCTTATAAAAATTTCAAACTTTTTTAAATGGATGTCAAAAGCGCATTTTAAATGGTTTTATTGAAGAGGAAGTATAT
Organism: Agave tequilana; assembly: GCA_038442645.1. Taxonomy (NCBI): domain Eukaryota; kingdom Viridiplantae; phylum Streptophyta; class Magnoliopsida; order Asparagales; family Asparagaceae; genus Agave; species Agave tequilana. Next base: position 28,319 of record JAVJIF010031712.1, read on the forward strand.
GTTGAACAACCTCTCGGGTTTGTTGATTCTATACATCCAATTTTTTTTCAAACTAGATAAGGCTTTGTATGGTTTAAAACAAGTTCCTAGAGCTTGGTATGAAAGACTTTCAACATTTCTTCTTTCAAATGGTTTTGTTAAAGATAAAGTAGATATTACTTTATTTACTAAGCATATTGATAGTGACATTCTTATGTTCAAATTTATGTTGATGATATAATTTTTGAATCTACTAACGAAATACTTTGCAAAGAGTTTGAATCATATATGTAGAATGAGTTTGAAATGTCTATGATGGGAGAGCTAAACTACTTCCTTGGACTCCAAATCAAGTAAGGGATCTTTATAAGTCAAGTCAAGTACACAAAGGAATTCATAAAGAAATTCGGAATTGAACGGTCAAAGACTAGCAAAACTCCCATGGCTACCACAACCAAACTTGATAAGGATGAACAAGGTAAAAGTGTAGACATAAAATTTTATAGAAGTATGATTGGTAGTTTATTGTATTTAATGGCTAATAGGCCAGATATCATGTTTAGTGTATGTCTTTGTGCTAGATTCCAATTATGTCCTAAAAAGACCCACTTGATTGCGGAAAACGCATTATTCGATACCTTAAAGGCACTATTAGAACGGGTCTATGTTATCCGAAGACCGGACAATTTTCAATGACGAGTTTTTCGGATGCTGACTATGCAGGTTGTAGAGTGGATAGGAAGAGTACAAGTGGAACATGTCAGTTTCTAGGAAATTGTCTTGTTTCATCGTCTTCCAAGAAGCAAACTTCTGTAGCCCTCTCAACCGTCGAGGCAGAGTATGTTGCGACTGGGATGCTCAAGTCCTTTAGATGAAACATACTCTCCTTGATTATGATTTGCATTATGATCATGTTAAAATATTTTGTGATAATACTAGTACTATTCATATGACTAAAAATGTAAATCAACAAAATTAGACTAAGCACATAGAGATTCGATATCACTTTCTTAGAGATCATTATGAGTAAGGTGATATGATATTGATTATGTTTCTACTGAATTTCAACTTGCAGATATTTTTACTAAACCACTTAATTTTAACAGATTTTCTTTTATATGTGCTGAACTAAATATTTGCATTATTTATTGATGAGATTTCATGATTGTTTACTAACCCTTTTTGATGTATGACAAAAAGGGGGAGAAGTATTTGTGGTGATTTCATGTTTTAGTTTCATGTTTTGTACATATTTATCTCATATATGTATAAGTTTTCATATTTTATACTTGATAATAGAGCATCATTTGAGGGGAGCTTTTACATCCCTCCTATATTTTATTTTATAGCTTATATGTTTTGTCATCATCAAAAAGGAGGAGATTGTTGGCCCAAAGGTTACAATCCCCGGGTTATGTGTTTTGATGATAACAAATCATATAAAAGCTATTTGGTACTAACAGAAGTTCAAGAATGAATTTCAGGTTGGTATAGGTATGGATGGCTCAAGCATGGGACATTAGGCTCTAACTCAATCACTGCTCAACATCAAGTTTCAGAGACGCCTGCTTATAGACTCATCTTATATATAGTTTTTTGTAAAAAAATTAGTATATATGATTGAAGCTCAAAAATACACACACATACACACCAAAATGCACGTTTATTTAAAGTATGATTTTGATTTTCAAATTTTCTAAAATATTTTTTATCAAGTTTTGAACTTATATCTAGTAGCTATGCATGTTTCCTATCTTTCAAAATCCAAGCAAAAATATTTTAAAATTTTACATATCTTTAAAAAGATTTTTTAAAAACTGTTTTGGCCAAGGTCGGTCGACCGGGCTATCGACCGTGCCTATTACAGGCCAGAACGATCGACTTCATGATCGACCGGAGCTCTAGAAATTGGGGGTGTGCACGTTGTGCACGTTCCCGATCGATCGGGCGGTCGGTCGACCGGTCCCTATTGCGGTCGATCGGGCGGTCGACCGACTGTAAGCAGCCAACTCTCAGTTTGGCAGGATCGACTGGCCGGTCGACCAGGGAGTGCTAACGGTCAGATTTTTGAATCTACCGATCGACCGACTGGTCGACCGCCAGTATGCCAGATTGGCAATTCTGACTGTTTTGTTTTAGTTGTTTTTAAAACATGTTTAAATTCAAAATGGGGATAGTTGATTTTAAGGATAAATTTATTCCTCTTTTATGCTAATAAAATTATTCTAAGTTTGCTCTTCCTAAAACCTATATAAAGGGGTCATTAGGGTTGAGTTCATTACAAGCACAATTTGAAAAGATTCAAAGTTTTGTGCTTAGTTGAGAAAAAGTTTTTGTTTCAATTTTTGTGCTTTTATTCTCTGAAATTCTCTTCAAGTTTTGGTTCTGAAAATCTCTCTTCTATTTTTAAATTTCACTTACAAAACCTTGAGCTTCAATCTTATATATTATTCTCTAGGGTTTTTGTAAAGAAGTATTTTCAAGAGAGAGTTTGTGGTCTTTTGATCACCCAGTGCTTATTGTAATTGTTGCTACGCTACCTTTAGACTAGAGGAGTGTGTTGGGGGGTTGTGTACTCTATAGTGGTTGTAATTCCTTTGGTGAAAAATTCTAGTGGATTGGAAATTATTCACGGTGGTGAAGGCAGGGACGTAGAGCGGTGGCTCGAACCTCGAAACAAATCTCCTTGTTTGTGATTGATTTACTTTTCTATCTTATCTACTTTATGTTCATTCATTTGTTGTCGATCTATACTCTTACAACAAGATTTCATTGAGCACCTCAAACTCTTATCTAAAGGAATCACGAAGAAGAAGTTCAGAACCCTTCACGGGTATACGGTTTCTAATCTTGCTTTGAGTGATCGTTTGCATCATCTCATTTTTATTTTGCATTGAATATTGATTTGATTAGCCTTACACCTATTCACTCTCCTCTAGATGTAATTTCAAATTTAGTGCTGATAATAAAGTCCTCCTTGAATTCTACCTTGACTCTTGTTTTGTCCAGCATCTCTCCACCTGAAAACCTCTACTACGGGGAAAAACATAAGGATGGCCTTTATGTCTTTTCCCTGGGGAACCATAATTTCACCGCGTCTCCCTAGGCTCTTTTCGGTGAGCGTGCATCTTTCTTTGTCTGGCATGAGCGTCTAGGTCATCCCTCCACCAGAGTTATCTCTACTGTTTTATCTCAGCATCGACTTTCGTTTTTCACTGATCGTGCCGGTACCCCTTTCTGCATCCCCTGTCAGTAAGGGAAAGTCACCGTCTCCCTTTTTTTGTCATCTTCCACAATTGCTACTGCTCTTTTAGAGCTTATTCACTCTGATTTATGGAGTCTGTCCCCTGTGTCCGCTGTAAGTGATCATCACTGTTATATTAGCCTTGTAGATCACTATAGTAACTATGTTTGGCTTTATCCTTTAATTAATAAAAGTGATGCTTTCTCCATTTTTATTGAGTTCAAAATTCATGTGAAAAAATTTCTTTAGCGTTTTATTAAAGCACTCCAAACTAATGGTGGTGGCGAGTTCATCAAATTTAAACCTTACTTGTTGCTCATCGCTTATCCTATCCACACACTAGTGCTTAAAACAACACCACAGAGAGAAAGCACTGCCACCTTGTTGAGACAGGCCTCACTCTTCTGGCCCGGTCAAATATTTCATTCCATTACTGGCCTTATTCTTTTCAAACCGCCTCATTTCTCATCAATAGAATGCCCGCCCCGTCCTCCATAATCTATCCTCCTCCTAGAAATTATTTCATAAAACACCTGACTACCTTTCCTTGTGTATTTTTTGTTGTGCTTGCTACCCTCATCTGTGTCCATACCAAACTCATAAGTTTGATTTTCGGTCAAATCAATGTGTCTTCTTGGGTTACTCGGCTTCGCATAAAGGTTATCAATGTTTGCATGTCCTCTCTGATCGTATTTACATCTCCCGAGATGTTGTGTTTGACGAATCCTCCTTTCCTTTCCAGTCTCCTCTGTCCCTCTCTCCACCTACTCCCACGCCCTCTCCATCAATCCCCATCTCCACGTCTCTGTTACCTTCCATTGTTTTAGTCCCTTTTCTTATACGGGCCCAACCATTGACTCCTTTCCTCCTCCTCCACCACCTTCCTCACATTCTCTTTCCCCACCACCTCCTCTAGCACTCGGCGATGAGTCTTTCTCATCATCCTCATCCTCGATCTCTCCCAGTTCCCCTCCTACCAGAACCCACCATATGGTCACAAGAACACAGGATAACATTAGAACACCAAAGGTCTTCTAGCCACCCGGTATCTCATGTCTACCTGTCTCATGGCCGACTTGGCCATTTCCCTATCAAACCCACATGTTTCACGCAAGCTTCTAAAGATCCTAAGTGGCGTCAGGCAATGGACACTGAGATGAATGCCTTGCTTAAGAACAAAACCTGGTCTCTTGTGCCATACCACCCTACCACGAATCTGGTTGGCTGCAAATAGGTTTTCAAGTTAAAACATAAAACTTGATGGTTCTGTTAACAAGTATAAGGCCCGCCTGATGGCCAAGGATTTTCATTAACAACTAGGATTAGAGTATGGTGAGACATTAGTCCGGTCATCAAACCGATCACAGTCCGTACCGTGTGTAGTCTAGCCATCTCCAAGGGCTGGTCTATTCGACAGATGTATGTGAATAATGTATTTTTACAGGGTTTTCTTACTGAGACGGTCTACATGGAGCAACCTTCAGGGTTCATCTATCGCGCTCGTCCCAATCATGTCTGCTATCTTCACCGCAGTATCTATAGCCTCAAACAAGCTCCACGGACTTGGATTTCTTACCTCAATAGTTATCTAGTTACATTGGGCTTTGTGGGCTCCAAGTCCGACACGTCTTTCTTCCTCCAAAGGGTCGGGACAGATTTTTTTCTGGTTCTTATCTATATGGATGACATCATCATCACAGGCAATGACTCACCGACTGTTACTCATCTTATTTAAGAATTAGGACGGGAATTCTCATTAAAAGACCTTGGCCACTGCACTATTTCTTGGGTATGGAGTGTCACGTACACCCTCAGGTCTCTTTTTCTCTCAACAGAAGTACATCCGTGATTTACTTCTCCGACTCAAGATGGATGGTGTCAAGCCTGGCAGCTTGCCTATGGCTAGTTCCTGTAAGCTCTCCATGATTGTTGGCAAACCTCTCTCTGACCTATTTGTCTATCGAAGTACTGTTGGGGCTTTACAATACCTAAGCTTTACCAGACCCGACATTGCCTTCTCGGTAAACAAGGTCGCTAAGTTCATGTAAACTCCAACCGATGAGCATTGGAGCGCTGTAAAGCGGATCCTTCATTACCTCAAATAAACCATTCAACATGGCCTTTTTCTCACTCATCATTCTTCTGTACAGCTTACTGCTTACCGATGCAGATTGGGCAGGGTCGATCGATGATCAAAAATTCACCGGTGGCAATTGCGTTTTTCTTGGTACAAATCTCATTTCTTAGAGCTCGAAGAAACAGTGCACTATGACATGATCTAGCACTGAGGCAGAGTATAAGGGCGTGACCACTACTACAGCAGAGGTTGTGTGGTTACAGTCATTACTTCATGAGCTTGGAGTTCTGCAATCTCCCCTAATAGTTCTCTATGGCAACCTCGGTGCAACATTTCTCTCGATCAATCATATTTGTCATTCACACTCCAAACATGTTAAGATCGGCATTCATTTTGTGCGGGACTATGTCGCTAATGGAGTCCTAGATGTTCGGTTTGTGAGCACCAAAGACCAACTAGCAGACATCGTAACTAAGCCTTTGAGCTCATTAAGATTTTCTATACTGATGAACAAGCTCTCGGTTCTTTTGAACCCGCATTGCTTACGGAAGAGTATTAGATATATCAATGACAACATGTGACTCATGTGGTCCATGTGAAAGAAACCTTTCATGAAATCAATTAGATCCTAAAATCTCTCCATAATTATATGAACACAGGGGACTCATAGGACTCATGCACCATGTGTTTCTCATTCTCTCTCAATCAATGTTTCTTATTGTAACTCCTAAATTAGTGTAAACATGTGACTAATATGTGTGTATATATATACAACCAAGAACCATAGCTAGTGGTATCTTGTCATTGCACAAATAAGTATTCTTCTCCTTCTTCTTCTTTATCACACGCTCCATTAAAGCGTTTTTAATGAAAACATACAAACAAGCATGCAGTATCATATAAGGAAACCTCCTTAGTGACAATTTCGTAAGCACAGGTGATGCGGGGAGAGAGAGAAGAATAAAAAGTTACAGGATGAAATTTTAAAGAATATGGCATAGGACTTGGACTTTCGACAGACAGACTTGGATATGCTCAGCTGCTGAAGCGAGCTGTCGACAGTGTTTAACTGAAAGTGAATGTTGTCGGAGAACTGTTGACCATTCCCTCGGGCTGTCGGCGATAAGAGGATTCTGGGAGATTCCGAGCAGGTGTCTGAATTCGCTTTTGATCCGAATTTGGACTTGTTGGTTTTCTTTTTCTTGAGAGACTCCATGTCTATATAAGAGGGGTAATTGCCCCTGAGATTGTATCCTGTAATTGATTGGTTTAATAAGAACTTTCTCCCCTCCTGCACGAGTACTGTTGTAACGAAATTAATATACTTTGATACCAATTGTTGTGTGCATAACTCAAGATACTATACTTACTATGATACCAATAATTGAAAGATACGGAGATCCCCACCGACAACCTCAAACACTCCATGAGATCGATTACCTCGAGCACATAAGATGAATATTAAAGAAATATAAGAAGAAGAATACACAATTTAATGTGGTTCGGCCCAAACTTGTCCTATGTCCACGGGAGAGAACTTGAGCGAGATTTATTAATAAACTTGATGCAAAAAGATCTAACCTTCCTCTTGATGACACAATAGTATTCACCTTCCCCTCAAATCTACGCTTAAATTATAAGAGTATATCTTTTCTCTATGCACCTTCATCTTTCCCCTCTCTTTCTTAGCTTTCAGGGCCTTCTTCACTTTTTAAGGCCTTATATTGTTATTCATCACAACTTTCTTTTGCTTTTCTGCTCTATCTATATCCTAGGTTATACTCTTTATTTATAGAATTTTATAATACAACTCCTATTTGGACTATGAGATGATCTTGGCCATTGGATACTTGAAGAATCTTGATCAATCCTATTAGGAGTTGATCTTCTTGATGTAGAATGATTCTAGACTCTTTTATCTTTAAAAACAACTCTTCATTGAATATTAATTGAATTCTATTCATATTCCTCCTGAAAAGAAAACTTACAATCGCCTGAAAAGGAAACTACTTCACCTTAATTTGCTTCTTCTTCTTAAACCCATCATCTTCTCCAACTCAATTAGATTTTCTTGGACCATCATCTCCTCTTAAAAAATAAGACAAAATCCTAACAATTTTCACCTTGAGTTGCTTTTCAAGCCTTTAGCAAATAACTTGAGATTTTGGTTACTGTCTTAATTCTTTTCTTGGTTGTAACCATGTCATGAAGCCTTTAACCTTGCCCTCTCTCCTCGGAGCCTTTGGCGGATTCACCGCCATGCCACGGGCTATCTCGGGCCTTACCCGAATGTATCCTTTCTTTAATCGTCCTGCAACACTTAGACCCTTTGCAATTTTCCTTGAAGCTCTATCTCGAAGTGAGCTCCTTTTAAGCTTTTTATTGAAACTTCTTGACCTAATTTCTTTCCCTTAATTTGCATTGCATCACCGCCACCACCAGCATATTTTGCTTTGTGATTCCTTCCCGACCATGGGGCCCTACCACTCTTGTGGCAATCTAATCACACACATGCGTCACATTTTTCTATGTGGTACACTTCTTCATTTTTAAATAAATAAAACTCTGCTATTAATGTGTTTTCATGTTTAATGACGTGTAGGATAAATTAAAAAGAAAAAAGAGAGATAGACAAATTTATAAAATATAATTCAAAAGCTCAAAAGAAAGAGGATCGATTCAAATCCAGAGGTTTTAAAGGTCATCTTATCTGAAGATCGGGTATAGCAGATGGGATTATATTATTCAAAATCAAAGAAAAAATATATTAGACGAAGGCCCTATCAAGGTGCTATCAGTTTTACTGAGGATAAAGAGATAGATCATCAAATCTAAAGCTGAAATTCAGAATTCAAAGGGATAAATGAATAGGAAAAAAAATCAACGGATGAGATGAAGCAATTTAGACTCAGGTTTAGATTGGATACATTTTAGTATTTGAATCATAAGTTTCACTACCTAAACTCAAATCTGATGATTCAAGGTGATCCAGAAAGAAGACTTAAAGATCTACAATTCTTATGTTGATCACTGTTTCTAATTCTATCATTTGATAAGTTATATTCGGTAATCAATAAGCCAACATGCTGCAAATCAGAATTGAATATCAACATCAAATCAAGTTTAGAGATAAAGGGAGGATTCAAATTCAGAAATAGCTAGCTCCTCCTATATTTCGACTCATTTCTTATCCATTTCTATCCTATAAATACCCCACACATCAAAGACAGAGGGACGATCAAGCAGAGAATAGAATAAATTTTTGTACAGGTTTAACTTATATTTTTCTTTCTCTTTTAAATATATATATATATATATATATATATATATATATATATATATATATATATATATATTTTATGTAACTGAGATCGAAGATAGTTTCATAGGAGAACAAGAGTGATGCCTGTACTGAGAGTGACACTAGTATAAGCATTCTTCCTTTCTTTCATTGTTATTAAATTCAATTAAAGTTTCATTTCTTCTCTTGCTTTGTTGCTTCTCTCTTCTGTATTTGTGAATTCAAACGACTCAAAAAGCTTCGAAGTTATCTATTCCTTGTAAGTGTTGTTGATGGCTTATCGTGATGAACAACCAATTTAATGGTAGTATAGCTTGCACCTTCATTTTGTAGTGTCGGGAATGGAGAAGAACTTATCTGTCATGCTTCGCTCGCCTTCAAGCAAAGGTGCACATTGACAAGGATTTCATGTAAGTTATCAGCCAGAAGAGGCATGTAAGTTCTTTAGTTTTCTTTTTTTTTCTTTTAATCTTTAGTTTAGGACATCATCAACTCTCAACTTTATTCACTTTTTCACTTTCTTTGTATAATTCCATTTTCTATTTTCTCCATCTACTCCAACTACCACTTTCACAATTTAACATAACTTATTTTTATTTTCTTTTAAAGAATAAGAGAAGAACTTTAACCATACAAATAAATTAATAGATTTTGGAAATCCGTACAATTAATCATTGAACTCACTCTTGAAATATAACACTATCACAACACTGATTAGGTATAATGAGGTAGAAAGGCTTGGTATTAAGTGGGCTTCAAAAACACACCAGACATAACATTTAATATATTTGTATCTCTTTTTCAATCATGGATACAAACACAAATACAGATATAGTGCGGCAAGGGTAGCTTATTGCCACATTCGCAACTGATTGCACACATTTATTGCATTATTCTTTAATACATATCTACATTTATCATGTAATAAATCTACTAAATTCCTTATCTTAAATGTCTATTTTGCAGAAGATAATCATGGGGAGAAAGAGGATAAAATCAAATAAATATCAGTTAAATTCAAATTTAACTAGATCTATTTGGTTAGAGGAGGATGATCCCAAATCTAGTTGGTTAAATTCAGTTTTTGGTGAATCAAATAGTTAAAGTTAAAGATCAACCGAGGATATCGTCAAATACAGAGTTCAAATCCAAATGAATAATTGGATAGAGAGAAGATCAATGGATGAGATGAAGCAATTTTAACTCAGATTCTGGCTGGATACATTTTTTTATTTGAATCATAACTTTCGCTGCCAAAATTCAAATCTGATGATTCAAGATGATCCAGAAAGAGAACTTAAAGGGCTACAACTCTTAAGTTGTAGATCAGAAAGAGGATAAAATCAAATAAATATCACTTAAATTCAAATTCAACTAGATCTATTTGATTAGAGGAGGATGATTCCAAATCCAGTTGGTTAAATTCAGTTTTTGGTAAATCAAGTGATTAAAGCTAAAGATCAACCGAGGATACCGTCAAATACAGAGTCCAAATCCAAATGGATAAATGGATAAAGAGAAGATCAATGGATGAGATGAAGCAATTTTAACTCAGATTTTGGCTGGATACAATTTAGTATTTGAATCATAATTTTTGCTACCAGAATTCAAATCGGATGATTCAAGATGATCCAACAATTAACACGCCAATAACTTGCAGATCAGAACTGATATCCACATTAAATCAAGTTTGAAGATAAGCAGGATTTAAATTCAGATATAGTCATCTTCCCCTATCTTTGTACTCCTTTACCCTCTGCATTTCTCCTATAAATACCTGCAATCTCAAAGGCAAAAAGGAAGGACCAAGCAGAGAGTAGAATTTAGGCTAATTTATAGTTTGTAACTTAGGTTTTTTTTATTTTCTTTCATGTAATTTTTATTTTCTTTATGTAACTGAGAGGAGAGAATACTTTCATGGAGGAATGAGAGCAAACTTGTACTGAAGGTGACACCGGTGTAAGTGATATTTTCTTCCACTGTTATTTGAATCGAATCGAAGTTTCTTTTTTCTTCTTTACTTTTGTTTTCATTTACTTCCCTCTTCTGTGTTTGTGGATCCAAATGAAACCGATAGCCACAAAGTTGCCTTGCCCTTGCAAGTGCCGTTGATGGCTTATGGTGATGGATAGCCATTCCTATGTTAGTGTAGCTTGCCCCTTCATTTCGTAGTGTAAATCAAGAATGGGAAAGATCCTTTTGTCATACTTCACTCGCCTTCAAGCAAAGGTACATCTTCGATACGGGTCAAAGGTAAGCAAGTGCCAAAGAGGTAATTAAGTATTTTTTAGTTTTCTTTCTTTTAATTTTTTTTTAGTTTAGATTCCCAACACCATCAATACCCATCTCTTTTATCACTCTTTTCAATTTCTTTGTGCATAACCATTTCTATTTTCTCCTTCTTCTCAATCTACCACATTCTTCCTAACTTAACTTTAACTTTATTTTTTTCTTTTTCTTTACAAGAACTAAAAGAAGAACTTTAACCATTCTTTGTAACCTAAAAGAGAACTTACTAAAAAAGCTTCCATCGCTAGTCCCTCCTTGTGGATCATGACCCGCATAGCCACTTGCTATTGCAGCAGTATTGAGTACTTGCACTCTTTATTTTATAGTTCTGAAATTCTGTATTCTTGTGTACAGGCTCAAACTTAATCAGGAACCAACACAGATATGGATCTGATGCAGATTGAATATTTTCGCATCCATTTGCACCCCTAGCTATAAGTTGTAGAGCATTTTCTTGGACATTTTGAATAAAATGAGCTTACATAGTCTAAGAAGAAAGAAACTGAGAGTTGGTTCAACTTCTGCAACCTGTAACTTCCAAAATGTAGTTGAATATTATTATTATGATCTAACATTTGAAATAAAAAGAACAGCTCCACCAAGCTCCTTGACCTGCTATACTAGTTAAAGCCCTTCTAAATTGTTTGCAACTCAATTTCATTCATTAGGAAAATGTTGAGAGCTCTAAAAAGATTCTTCATCATATTTGGTGAATATTTTAGAAGTTTATTTATTTATTTTTATTTGTTTGAGTTAGAGTCATTGCATCGTAGTAGGACTGTTTCAAAAATTTTATTACTTTTGGCCTTATTTGGAAACAAGAGTTAGCAAGAGATAGGCTTCTAACTCTTGCCAACTCTTCCAAACACTCAAAAGAACCAATAGGTGTAACCAAGCAATGATTACTAGTAGTTGAAAGGTAAAAGTGGCATTTATGAAAAAATATTTTGCACTTTAATCCGCACTTTTCCCTTCAAAACCCTTCATTCTAACACTTAGTTAGAATTGGTGTTACTTTTGATGTGACAAGCCTATCTCCCTCTACACTTCTTTTACACCTCATTAAATCAATTATTGTGAAATTACCTTGTTTTCAAGAAAGAGATGATGGTCTAAGAAATTCAAATCGAATTAGAGAAGAAAGAAGACTTGAAAAAGAAGCAAATCAAGAAGAAAAAGTGCGACAGTCGATAGGGCTGTACCGCACACAGAAGGCTATCGACAGGCCCTTTCAACAACAAGTAACATAAAGTAAAGGATCTCAGATTTTTGATAAGCACAACGGCCTATCGATAGGGGCCTCTCGACAGCTCTCCCTGGCATGTCGATAGCCTGAGGTCAGAAAAGGTTTTTGTTTCCTATTCAGGTGCGTTCAGGTTTCTTTTCTGGTGGAGTTCGAATAGGAGTCAGTTCCTATTCAAAAAAAAATTGTTTTTAAAGTTTGGAGGGGTCTAAAATTCTTCTAGATTAAGAAAATCAACTTCTACAAGGATTGATTAAGTTCTTCAAGTATTCGATGACCAAGATTATCTTATAATTCGAATATGATTTGTGTTGTAAAACTATATAAATAAAGATTGTAACCTAGATTATTGTAAAAACATGAAAGGTTAGAAGGAAGCCAAGAAAGAGAGAGAAAAGTGACGATCCATAGAGAGACGGCATACTTTTCTAATCTTGTGGGATTCAAGGGGAAGGCGAATACTCTCGTGGGATTCAAGGAGAAGGTTAGATTTCTTGTACAAAATTTATTTATAAAACTTTCTCAAGTTCTCTTCCCATGGATGTAGGCCAAATTTAGGCTGAGCCATGTTAATTCCTCGTATTCTTTTCCTTTCTTTTGTCTTGTTATTGCTAGTTTGTTTTAGAATAGTTTTCTTTTGTATGTATTACATATTGTCCTTGTTTCGCAACGTCGATCACGGTCTTGGGCATGCACAATAGTTAGTGTCGTAACCTGTTTGCTGGTCTCAGTAATTTGTATCATAGATGTTGTGTAAGGTTGACGATAAGATGATATATCGAGCATTGAAATTTCTACGAGCAAGTTAGAGGTCAAAAAGTTCAATCACAAAGGAAACTTCAATATATGACAAAAGAAAGTGAAGGCGTTGCTAGTGCAACAGGGTCTTCATAAAAGAAAAAGTTAGTAAAACTTTCAGGTATGTCAGATAAGGATTGGGAGGAGATCGATATGAAAGCCGCAAGCACGATTCAATTATGTCTCATAGATATGGTCATGTATAACGTGATGGAACAAGAAACAACTACAGATTTGTGATCAAGGATAGAAATATTGTATATAAAAAAGAGCCTCTCCAACAAGCTATACTTGAAGAAACAACTATATGGACTACGCATGAAGGAAAGAACAGTGGTGTGGAGCATCTGAACTTCTTTAACCTGGTCATCAGTGAGCTTCTAATTGTAGATGTCAAGATTGACGAGAAGAAAAAGGCATTGATCCTTTTTAGTTCGCTTTCACAGTTATATAATTATATCTACAAAAAAAAAACTCTCATCTTAGAGGAAGTCACAATAACTATTTTTTCAAATGAGATAGAAAAAGGTCAAATCAAGAGGAGCAGGAAGGTTCGGCTTTGGTGGTCATAAGAAGGAAAGGAAGAGAAGGAAAGAAAAAGCTGGATTCATTGAAGCCGTGTCACTTTCGTAAAAAGAAAGGTCACTAAAAAAAGACTGCAAGTATCAGTAAGAATGGTTGAAGAAAAAGAGGCAAGTTGTGAAACAGACGTAGATATGAGTGGTATTGACACCAAAGTATTAATGTCTTCCTACATTAAAGACAACGCTTCTCAAAGTAAAGGTTAGATAATTGATTTTGATAGTAGGTTCATGATGTTCCCAAAAGGAGCTATTCAACTCCTTGGTTGTAAAGAAGGAAGGAACTATCAAAATGGTGGATGGTCGATTTGTGAGGTCATCGGCACTGGGGCAGTCAATGTTACAAGAAGAAGGAGAGAGTGCATGCTCTAAAGACGATCTAGCATGTCCCAAAAGTTTGGTACATTCTAATATCTATAAGGGTACTCGATGAAAAAGAATGCTGGATACAAGTACAAGAAGCATCATCATGGTTAGCCAAGAAGACAGGGTGATCTTAGAAGGAGAGAAGTGTGGAGGAATATACAAGCTAAAAGAAAGAAAATTCAGGTCAAGATGGAGTTTCAATGACAAGCTTAGAAGGGAGCTTATCGTGAGGTGAAACTTCAAAGAAGAGTGCGATGAGACGTGAATTGGATTAAAGTATTGCAGGAAAGAGAAACGATGCGTTCGGACGAGACCTGAGATAGCCAAGGACATGGCAATGAATCAGCCAAGGGTTCCAGGGAGAGGGGGCAAGAATAAAGGCTTCACGACATAGTTACAATAAAGGAAAGAATCAATGTATACTTAAAGAATTTTCAAGGTGTTTCACTAAAGGCTTAAAAAGCAAGTTAAAGTGAAGCTTATTGTGAAATTGCCTTATTTTCCAAGAAAGAGATGGTGGTCCAAGAAGATCCAATCGAATTAGAGAAGAAAGACGACTTGAAAAAGAAGTAAATTCAGAAAAAAAAGTGTGACGGTCGACAGGATTGTCGATCGCGCACAGAATGCTGTCAATAAGTAACAAAGGGTAAAGGGATCTCAGATTTTCGACAGGCACCGTGGCCTGTCGACAACACTCACTAGTTTGCTGATAGCCCTCATTGATCTGTTCACGGCCGAGGCCAAAAAATAATTTCTATTTCCTATTAAGGTGCGTCAGGTTTTCTTTTCTGGTGGAGTTCTAATAGGAATCAGTTCCTATTCAATGAATATTTTTTTCTGAAGTTTGAAATAATTATAATTCTTCTAGATCAAGAAAATCAACTCCCACAAGAATTGATTAAGTTCTTCAGATAACCAAATTATCTTATAATTCAAATAGAGTTTGTATTGTAAAACTCTATAAATAAAGATTGTAACCTAGTCTATTATAAACTCATGAATGGTGAAGAGGAAGCCAAGAAAGAGAGCGAATGGCGACGGTGCATAGAGAGAAGGTATACTCTTATAATCTCGTGAGATTCAAGGGGAAGGCGAATAATCTTGTGGAAATAAAGTGGAATGTTAGATATCTTATTTCAATTTTTTTAATGAAACTCTCTTAAGCTCTCTTCCCATGGATGTAGGCCAAGTTTGGGCCAAGCACGCTAATTTCTTATATTCTTTTCTACTCTTTTGTCATGATAATGCTAGCTTACTCTACAATATTTTTCTTTTACAAGTATTACATATTGTCACGGTTCGCAATGTCATCACGATCTTGGACATGCACAACAGTTATTGTCGTATCCTGATTGTTGGTTGTAACAATTAGTATTATTGTTATCATGTCACAATATCAATTAACTTTAATAACTCCTATGTCCCTAACTCTTCTAAGCATTATGCATGTGAGACCCTATATAGGCCTATATTGATAATTTGTAGTTCAAACTTTTGGTCAATAGAACTTTAGAGTTCTATTTTCTTAGTAGATTTCAAAATATCACTTTGTGGTTTCAAAGTTTTGTTAGAGAATTTTGACTGTTTAATGATTGAAGTTTATTGCCGCCTATTTTTGACCTGGGAATTTTCTCCTAATAAAAAGTGGAGAGTAATGGTTATTGAAGGATACATGAAAAAGGTTATCAAGTTATCTTCCCTTTTTACTCTCTCTTGCCCTTCCTATTAAACTAATTTTATTTTCTGTTTTACTGGCGATGTCTGAAGCAATATTAATATTCAGGTCAAGAAGTTATACCACGCACATGTTACTTAGTACAAGCTACATAGGGGTCACTTTTTCGCTTAGAATTAGATGTCTTGGGGAGCCTTTGCGAGGGTTGAAATCAGATTTCTTACTTGGATAAATTGCGAAAACCACCCTGTATTATTGAGGTTCTCGCACTGAACCCCCCTTAAACTAAAGAAAGCTATACTTGCCCCTGGGGAGATGTCGTCCACAAGTCCATCAGTTGGGGTCATGTGCTAGTCAGGTGACCCAGTTAAATCTCTCAGCTAGCTAATTTATTTAGTTTATATAACTTACCCGCATTAAATGCCTCTTTGAGGGGCAAGAAAGGGTAAAATTAGGCAATTTCCCTCATTTAAGTCACAACCCTAGAAGGAGGAAGAGGGAAGGAAGAGGAGGAAAGGAATTGCGATAGATGTGGTCTTGAGATGAGAATAATCCTGTGGATTGATTAGTCTCTAATATTATATAATTTATACCACATCTTCACATTTCCTTTATATAAAACATTGCTAATAATGGTTTGCGTGTGTGATCCTAAGTCCATTGTGTGGAATGAAGAAGAAGATCCAAAATCACCATTTAATAGGTGATTAAAGGCCTACAAGATAGCCATTGACCTTAGAGGGTGATTCTGTCAGACCTGAGTACTCAAATCTGAAATCCAGAAAGAACAAACGACAAGGGACCGAAGCGACAGCGCACAGCTGGCGGCGCTGCAGGAGCTGCTCTGGTACAACCGCTAAAACGCGACTATTGCCGAGTTTTCGCGGCCATATTGGCGCGGCGGCGCCAGTGTTTTGGGCCAGGGTTTGCTCCCTAACCCCCTTTCTCTTGGTGCCTATAAACACCCCTTGGGGTTCTTCAGAAGGAGATATCCAGAGAGTCTAGGTTTTTGTTATTATTTATTTTGAGGAGCTGTAGTTGTTTGTGTTTTCTTCTTCTTCTAGCTTAGTTTAGCCACTAGAGTGAAAGAGAGAGCGTGTACAAGTTGTGTTTGAAGATGACAATCTTATACAAGTAATACTT
This sequence comes from Agave tequilana, assembly GCA_038442645.1. Taxonomy (NCBI): domain Eukaryota; kingdom Viridiplantae; phylum Streptophyta; class Magnoliopsida; order Asparagales; family Asparagaceae; genus Agave; species Agave tequilana. Next base: position 45,015 of record JAVJIF010031712.1, read on the forward strand.
CTCCTTCTTATTTCCATTACTTGGTGTTTTCATTTGCTTTTACTTTCTTGTTTTAGTATAATACTTCTTCTCTTCACTTCTTCTCTCTTATTGTTTTCTTTTCTTACTCATGTCTAACTAACTTTTCCATTGCATAGCTAACTAACTACTAACTCACTAATCTCTAATAACTTGATTGTTAACCAAATGAGTCAACAGTATCAAACAAAGCCTTGTGCAAATAAGAGCTATGACATCTTAGGATGAGGGTTCTAACTCTAACTTACTTATGAGTACTCCCATTCTTATATTTCATGCTTAACCATTTTTGATGATTTATAGATTGTGACTTTACTTGTTTTCGTAAGTTAGAGATATTCTTATTAATCTTTGCCGATACCATTAGTGCACTTATTTTTTCTCTTATTCTTGCCTTCAATTGGATCTTGATAAGGGAATGTTTAAATTTTTACTATGTAAAGCTTAGTTAAAGGATGAAAATTCATTCGATCTCCAACGTGAATAGTTCCTATGCATAAGGGTTATGCTTGCCTATGATTGATAGGTAGTAAAAAGTGCATAATTATTATCACATTTACCATCATATTTCCCTATTTATTCTTTTATTACGCACTACTACAAATGTTTTATTGTTTAATGTGTGCAGGCTTGAGTAATTAAAAAAATAAAAAAATAAAGCCTGAATGAAACCCAAAAGCTCAAAAATCCCATATGCAAAAATTGTAGTAATTTAGAAGTTTTTACATTATCTATCCTAATCTAAACTTGGATTTTAAATTATTTATTTAAAATATAAGGGAGGAAAAGGAAGGATAAAATAGAACTCCTAATTGCTAGAAGAGGAGGAAAATGATAAGATGAGATGGACTTCTACTCAACTCTAGTTGCTTGCAAGACAAGGCTAAAGATAAAAGGAGAAAAGTTTAAAGATAAAAATCCTTTTACAAATTCGGATTTATGATAACTTGCTTCCTAAGTTATCTCGAGTTCTCAAGATAGAAGGTTTAAATATAGAATCTAAAAGGAGAATCCCAGATGAACGGACCAGAGGAGGCCATGCAAGAAAGTGTGTGGCCATTTGCAACGCTTTGGCTGCGGAAACGCGGCCATAGCCGCGTTTCCGCAGCCTTTTGGATGATTTTGGTTACGAGGTTTCGTGGGAGAGTTGTACTGGGACTCTACTTCCTATATCTCTTATAAATACCCCTTCAGAGTAACAAAGAAGGGGCATCCAGGAACTGAGTTAGGGTTTTTCTTTAGATCTTTTTCTATTTCCGAAATTTCTTGTATTTTTATTTTTATTTGAAGAAGATTATTTTGAAGAACGAGGAGCTTTGTAAATTGGTCAGTGACACCCAATAAAGGTTACTCTTTTCTTCTTTGCAATTTAATTCCACTTTCTTGCTTAGATTAATTGTTTTATTTCCTTCTTTTATTTTCTTGCAATTCTTTTGATTCCACATAAAAACTTGAAAAAAAAACATAAAAAAAAGATTAATAACTAAATTAAAATCATACTTTGTTAATCTCTCGATTAACCCTAGTTTAGTTTTAAAAAAATGAATTGATTGATAGCTACTATTAGAAACCCTAGAATTAAAAATATCTTCTTGAAGATGAATTGATTAGGTTTACTTTAATCTAGGTTACACTTTTTAATGGCTCTTCATAATTCATACTTAAAAACTTTGATAGCATAAATTTAAGTCAAAACTTCTCTTATGCTATGCTTTGAAATTAGGATGAACAACTGTTTAATCATTATTAGTGTACACTAGTTAGGGTTCCAATATTATTAATTTTGCTTGAATAGAAATTAATAACCTAGGGTGGATATTTATTATTTCAGTATGATATTCATTATTTGAGACTAATACTATGGGTTGTGGTAGATGATTAGTAAACTATATTACTCAAAATCAATCAAATCTAACCAATCTCTCTTTTTCTTCTGTTTTAAGTGAAATACAGAGAAGATCGTTCTGAAATGCTTGCATCGCATCCTTCCCTGTGGATCGACCCGTCTAACCTTTGCTACGCGGTTAAATTGAAATGAGACTGAGACTTGCTAACTCTTAAACTATTTTTAATAAAATTTCTCGTTCCAATCAAAATTTTGGCGCCGTTGCCGGGGAAGGAACGACACGATATTCTCAAAACTAATTCTTTTCTTTCTTTCTATTTGCAGAATCAGAGAACATGAAATATAACTGCAGCAAAGGACATATAGCAACTCTGTGCCTCTGCCCTAGAAGGCAGAGCAGCAGAGCCTACTACCTAGCCGCGCAAACGCGGCCAAAGCCGCATTTCCGCGGCAGTAGTAGTGAACTACTCACTGAATTTTTTGCAGGTTGCTGAAAATTGAAAGTTCTATTTATTGTTTTGTTAAGTTTTCTCTGTGATCACCCTGCACACTGCTAACTAATTAACAGTAACCTATTCGTTGAAAAATAAAAAAAAATTTAGACTCTTGCATCATAGGCACGTGTTAATTTAATTTTTTTTTTAATTCTGTTGAAGAGTGCTGGCGACAAGGTACGTTCGCATTGCATATAGATTAGGAAGTACTTTTGCTGATTTACTGCTTTTTGAGTGATTATTTGTCTATTGCTTTACACATACACAAAAAAAATTTAAGGGCAAATCCCATAAAAAAGATAAGGTAGGGATTTCATCACCCTTCCTTGACCCACAAATCATCTTCGTCACACTCACAACCCTAACCCTAAAATAAAAATTGACTAGACGTTGGCATTAGGTTAACTCGGACTCATTAGGTGATTGGCTGAAGGAGGAAGTTGTTCAAAATTAACTCTTGCCATATCGGTGCCTAGGAAGGGGATTAAGGGCCGAAAGCACGAAGATCGGTGGTTACTTAATTAAGGAACGTCTTTGACGAATAACCTCCCACCGGTCTTGCCACCTACCTGGCCGATTAACTTGTGGTTAAGGTCGGCAATATACCTCTTAAAGACAGTCTAAAGTTAGGAGTCGTCTATGTCAAGGTTTACCCTAGAATAGGAATTTTGACTATTTTTTTCTCTTTATGGATTGATTGGGTGAACTTGTTTGTTAACTGTGCATGCCAGCTTGGTCGAGAGACCCATTCACATCTAGACTAATTAGAACGAGTTCACCACCTGAACAAAAACCCGACTCACACATGGCACAACCACCATCACTACAAGATAGGTTCTATCCTATTAGGACCTCTCTTCCTTCTTGCATTCAGTTACCCGATGAAGGTGTTGACTAATTTGAGCTCAAACCACAATACATCAACACTCTTCCAAATTTCATGGATTTAAATCTGAAGATGCATACTTTTTCATAAGGGAATTTGAAGAAATATGTCTCATGATGAAAATAACCAGCCTAGGAGTAGATGCCATCAAATTACGGTTTATTCCATTCTCTTTGAAAGACTTAGCAAAGAAATGGCTTTGCAGTCTAGAGGCTGGTTCCATATCCTCATGGGATAATTTCGTTAAAACCTTCTTAAAGAAGTTTTATCACGTTCACAAAACTGCACTAATTAGGAAAAGCATCTTGCAGTTTAAGCAAATAGCCAATGAACCTTTTTGGAAATACTTCGAACGTTTTAAGGACCTCCTTACCCAATGCCCTTACCATGGGATAGAGAAATGGCGACTTTGTCAAGCTCTTTATGATGGATTAGAATATCAAACTAAAATGCTATTAGAATCCATGTGCCAAGGAGGATTTTTGAAAAAGAACGAAAATGAAGGATGGTTATTATATGAAGAATTAGCTGATAATACCATTCAATGGGAACCAACTCCAGAAAAATTTAGGACTAATGACCCTAGTTCTTCTAAAGGAGGTATCCATTCCATTGAGGCTAACATAGCTACCGACGCTAAACTAGCTACTGTGATGTGAAGATTAGAAGCTCTTGAAACTAAAGAACCAGTCTCAGTGAACCAAGTCAGCCCAACACCTTCGGCGGGCTGTACTTATTGTCAAAACATGAACCATGTGTTCGAGGAATGTCCCGTCTTTATAGCTCATCAAACTTTGCCCGAACATATGAGTGCGGCCTTCATAAGGCCCGCTAACAATCCATATTCGTCCAACTATAATCCCGGTTAGAGAAATCACCCAAATTTTTTTATGGGGCCCAAGCAACAATGATCAAACAAGGCCCAAATTCTCCAACAATTTCAAAATTCTCCTTATCAACAAAATTACCCTAATCAAAATCCTCCATATTCTTTTCAAAATTCACAAATGGAAACAAGACTTTCCAATATGGAAAGAAAGGTGGACACTCTAGTTAAAAGCCACGACACACTGGCTCAAGTCTTGACTAGGATAGAGATGCAACTGAATCAACAAGAAAAACAAAAGGAAACTCTACCAAGTCAACCATTACCAAATCCTAGGAATCCTAGGCAAGCCAATGAGGCTCAAGACCCAAACCGGTGTAACTTGGTTCATACATTAAGATCAGGAAAATAAGTTAATAATCAAGTATCCATGCCATAGGACCAAGCTCAATTGTCCATTCCATCTAGTTCCACTCTATCTTCACAAAACTCTAACGAAACTGAAGTTGATAAATCAGCAAAACAAGTGCACCAACCTATAGCCCCATTTCCAAATAGGCTTAGGAGTAATAATAATGCACATATGGAGAAACTACTCGAGGTGTTTAATCAGGTTAGGCTTAATATACCACTTCTTGATACAATCCAACAGGTCCCTAATTATGCTAAATTCCTTAAGGACATGTGCACCAAGAAAAGAAAGACAAATGTGCCTAAGAAGGTTTTTCTATCCACTAACATTAGTGAGCTATTGTCTAACCAGATCCCAGTCAAGTACAAGGACCCTGGTTGCCCCACCATTTCTTGCACAATAGGTCAAGCTGAAATTAGTCGAGCACTCCTCGATTTAGGAGTAAGCATTAATTTGATTCCTTTCTCCGTATATCAACAACTTGGATTAGGTGAACTCAACCAACCCAAGTTACAATCCAATTAGCTGATCGATTAATTAAAGTTCCTAAGGGAGAGATCAATGATGTCCTTATACGGGTAGGAGAATTCATTTACCCAGTCGATTTTATTGTTTTAGAGACACAACCTTTGTCTAATCCTAGGTCCCAAACTCCCGTCATCTTAGAGCGCCCGTTCCTAGCAATCGCTAATGCAATCAAAAATTGTAGAAACGGATCCATGAGATTGACTTTTAGAGATATGACCAAGGAAGTCAATATTTTCAACTTAGGTAAACACCTCTACAACATAAACGACCAGCCCTTTGAGGTCAACTTCATTGAGAATATGAATAGTGAGCACAAAGAGGAGATCACACTAGAATCAAAAGATGAGGAAGAGTTAGAATCTAGTGATCTCAACCTTGATGAGATTGAATGGGCAGCAAGTCCAAGTTCTATCGAGATGGAAAAATCTAAGCTTAACATCTCCACCCATCGAGCCACCTCCTTCGTTGGAGTTAAAGACCTTGCCTAAACATCTTAAGTACGCCTACCTTGGTGAACAAGAGATGTTACCAGTTATACTTGCCTCCAATTTGACTAATAGGTAAGAGGAAGACCTATTGGCAACCCTTAGGAGACATAAGGAAGCCATTGGTTGGACTATGACAGATATCAAGGGACTAAGCCCTAAAATAGTCCAGCATAGAATCCATCTAGAGGAAGGGGTTAAACCAGAGAGGGACCCACAGCGTAGGCTAAACCCGCTTATGCAAGAGGCTGTACAAGCCGAAATAATGAAACTGTTAGATAATGGGATCATTTATCCCATTTTCGATAGTGAATGGGTCAGCCCAGTGCATGTGGTCCCTAAGAAGTCTAGTTTTACTGTGGTAGAAAACAACAAGCAAGAGTTAGTGCAAACACGACTCCCTACCAAGTTCGAGTATGCATAGACTATCGCAAGTTGAATGACGCCACTAGAAAAGATCATTTTCCCCTCCCATTTATCGACCAGATGCTGGAACGCTTAGCGGGCCATAAGTATTACTGTTTCTTGGACGGTTACTTAGGGTATAACCAAATCCCAATAGCCCCGAAGGACTAAGAAAAGACAACGTTCACGTGCCCATTTGGGACATTTGCCTATCGTCGAATGCCTTTCGGCCTATGCAATGCCCCCGCCACATTCCAACGTTGTATGTTAAGTCTTTTCTCTGACATGGTCGAGCGCTTCTTAGAGATTTTTATAGACAACTTCTCTGTCTATGGATATTCATTTGACCAATGTCTCCATCACTTAGAGCTAGTGTTGAATAGATGCACCGAAAAGAACTTGACCCTAAATTTGGAAAAGTGCCACTTTATGGTGCAGCATGGGATTGTCCTAGGTCATGAGATATCTAGGGAAGGGATCAAAGTGGATAAGGCTAAGGTGGAGATCATAGCCAAACTTCCAATCCCACGAAGCGTGAAGGACATTCGTTCTTTCTTAGGACACGCCGGGTTTTACCGTAGGTTCATTAGGGATTTTAGCAAAATTGCTAGACCCTTTACAAACCTTTTAGCCAAAGACGTGCCCTTCATCTTTGACGATAAGTGTAATAGCGCGTGGGAGAAGCTAAAATTGGAACTTATCTCTGCACCAATCATCTCACCTCCGGACTGGTCCAACCCCTTTGAGATCATGTACGATGCCTCAGATTTTGCGATAGGCGCTGTCTTAGGACAACGCAAAGATAACAAGCAACACGTGATCTATTATTCAAGTAGGACACTCAATGATGCCCAAGTGAACTATACTACAACCGAGAAAGAATTCTTGGTAGTAGTGTTCGCTTTGGAGAAATTCCGCCCATACCTACATGGGACCAAAACCACAATATTCAACGATCATTCTGCACTTCGATACCTAATGCTCAAAAAGGATGTGAAGGCCCGACTCATTCATTGGATTCTCCTCCTTTAAGAATTTGATCTCGAAATTCGAGGTAAAAAGGGTGTTGAAAATGTCGTCGCAGACTATCTCTCTCGTGTCCCAAACGCACTTTCTGACGAACTGCCCATCAATGATAATTTTCCCGACGAATAACTTCTAGCCATCTCTACGGAACCATGGTTTGCCGACATAGTTAATTACTTAGTCACAAACCAAACACTACCTAATTGGTCAAAACAGGATAGATACCGATTCTTGTCTCAAGTCCGGTATTTCATATGGGAGGATCCTTACCTTTTCAAATATTGTAGTGACCAAATTATTAGGAGATGTGTTCCCGATGAGGAAACTAGAAGCGTTCTAGCCTTTTGTCATGAATTTGCTTGCGGTGGACACTTTAGTCCCCACAAAACTGCCGAAAAGATCCTACAAAGTGGTTTTTATTGGCCAACTTTGTTTAAAGACGCATTTGACTTTTGTAAAACTTGCACAAGATGCCAAATGATAGGAAGGATTTCTAAACATAATATGATGCCTCTAAATCCAATTCTAGAAGTAGAACTTTTTGATGTTTGGGGCATTGATTTTATGGGTCCCTTTCCTAATTCATTTGGGAACCAATACATCTTGTTGGCTGTAGATTACGTATCCAAATGGGTTGAAGCCATCCTTGCAAGACAAATGACAACAAAGTTATTGTCAAATTCTTGAAAGAAAACATCTTCTCACGTTTTGGAACCCCTCGTGCAATAATTAGTGACAATGGTACACATTTTTGAAATAAAACTTTTAAAGCTCTTATGCGAAAATATGTCATAACGCGCAAGTTATCTACACCATACCATCCTCAAACCAGTGGACAGGTAGAAGTTTCCAATAGGCAAGTTAAGCTTATCTTGGAGAAAACTGTGAATCAAAATAGGAAGGACTGTTCCACCAAATTAGTAGATGCCTTGTAGGCATATAGGACCGCCTTTAAAACGATTCTAGGAATGTCTCCTTATAGACTAGTCTTTGGAAAGGCTTGCCACCTTCCTGTTGAGTTAGAGCACTGAGCCTTATGGGCAATTAAGCAGCTGAATTTCGATCTAGATAAGGCCGGTGAACTTCGAAAATTGCAAATTTCTGAACTTGAGAAGTTGAGGAACGAAGCATATGAAAATGCTAAAATTATGAAAGATAAGGTTAAGGTTTTTCACGATAAGTTCATCACTAGAAAAACTTTTGTCCAAGGACCAAAAGTGTTACTTTATAACTCTAGACTTTATCTCTTTCCGGGCAAGTTAAAATCAAGATGGACAGGGCCTTTCATTGTTAAGATTGTGTTTTCACATGGAGCCATAGAGATATACGACCCTAAAAATGGAAATGTTTCCAAAGTAAATGGTTAAATGGTCAACGTCTTAAAATATTTTTTGAATCAGTACCGGTAAATGCAGCCATGGGTTTTTTTGACCAATGTATCAGTAACTCTATCTTTCTGCCAATTCATGCATTCATGCATTTCATTTATACATTAGGGACAATGCATGAGATATGTGTGGGGGAGGGTAAAACCTTAATTTTACGGAAAAAACAAAAAATAAATAAAAAATAAAAATGAAAAAAAAAATGAAAAAAATATGTATATATATATGTAAAATTTCTTTATATTTTAACGTTGTTCTAACATAACAATAAAAGTAATAATAAAAAAAAATATTTAAAATTTTTTTTTTAGATACATAGTTGAAAAAAGAAAACAATATTTTGACTTATCTTTTAAAAGAAATCTAAGTTAATCTTAAGAGTTAGGAAAATCATGATTAGGATCTCTAAAAACTTGGTCAAAATAAAATAAATTGTTGGATTTTTTTAGGTATAGGAGGAAAAATTGAATAATTAATTAGTCTTAATTTTTACTTTAATGAAATGTGCATTCCTAATACACTTCCACATTTAGGATTCTAAGACAAAGACTCTTGTGTCTTATAAAAAATATATATATAAATGAAGCTGGATATATGTGCCTCAAGAAGCATAAGTATTTACGTCTTACGGTGATTTTATAAATTAAGACCTTGATTTTGTGGCCTAGTTCACTCGAATCCTTAAGTCCGTGGGGTGTTTTCTCACCCGGTGCCCTAAAACCAACCAGTTTGGGAGCCACCGACCTTAGGTTCGCTACATGGGTGGATTAGAAAGCCTAAGAAAATCAAGAAATATTATTTATGGATGTACTAACATATCTAATAGTCAATTAGTTAGGTATGAGGGCCTCAAGAAGCCTGGATACTTACACAAAAGAAAATTAGATGAGTTATACATATTTAAAAAAATAGTAAAAAAACAGAGAAAATAATAATAAAGAGGCATGAGAGTCCAAGTTAAAGAATTCCTAGTAAAGATTCACAAGGATGCATATGACTTAGGGTAACGAAAGAGACTATACAAAAATTCAATTTGATTCTTACCTAAAATTGATAACAAATTATTATATAAAGACTAAGTTTAAGAATGAATAAAAATGATTATCCTAAAACTTATAGATTACTTAGTTTCTTCAAACATATTTCAAATATTTCGTTCCTTTTTCAAAATAAGTAACTAAATAATAAAATAATTTAACTAATACACTAACATTTTCCTTTTTATGGATTTTGTGGGTATAATCCGCTGAAAACCCTCACGAGACAACACTCGTCCTCTAGGGTAACCTAGGGGTTTAACGGCTTGTTGCACATGCTAAGTGCAACCTTGATGCCTACCAAAGTGAGTTAGGATAGATCAGTATTTCTTTTCTTTTCTTTTTCTTTTTAATTTTTACTCGAGGACGAGCAAAAAGATAAGTGTGGGGTGTGATAGGTAGTAAAAAGTGTATAATTATTATCACATTTACCATCATATTTCCCTATTTATTCTTTTATTACGAACTACTACTAATATTTTATTGTTTAATGTGTGCAGGCCTTGAGTAATTAAAAAAATAAAGAAATAAAGCTTGAATGAAGCCCAAAAGCCTAAAAAGCCCATATGCAAAAATTGTAGTAATTTAGAAGTTTCTACATTATCTAACCTAATCTAAACTTGAATTTTTAAATTATTTATTTAAAATCTAAGGGAGGAAAAGGAAGGATAAAATAGAACTCCTAATTGCTAGAAGAGGAGGAAAAGGATAAGATGAGATGGACTTCTACTCAACCCTAGTTGCTTGCAAGACAAGACTAAAGATAAAAGGAGAAAAGTTTAAAGATAAAAATCCTTTTAGAAATTCGGATTTATGATAACTTGCTTCCCAAGTTATCTCGAGTTCTCAAGATAGAAGGTTTAAATACAGAATCAAAAAGGAGAATCCCAAATGAACGGACCAGAGGAGGCCACGCAAGAAAGCACGTGGCCATTTGCCACGCTTTGGCCGCGAAAACGCGGCTATGGCCGCGTTTCTGCGGCCTTTTGGATGATTTTGGTTACGAGGTTTCGTGGGAGAGTTGTACTGGGACTCTACTTCCAATATCTCCTATAAACATCCCTGCAGAGCAACAGAGAAGGGGCATCCAGGAACTGAAGTTAGGATTTTTCTTTAGATCTTTTTCTATTTCCGAAATTTCTTGTATTTTTGTTTTTATTTGAAGAAGATTATTTTGAAGAACGAGGAGCTTTGTAAATTGGTCACTGACACCCAATAAAGGTTACTCTTTTCTTCTTTACAATTTAATTCCACTTTCTTGCTTAGATTAATTGTTTTATTTCCTTCTTTTATTTTTTTTTGCAATTCTTTTGATTCCACATAAAAACTTGAAAAGAAAACATAAAAAAAAAGATGAATAACTAAATTAAAATCATAGTTTGCTAATCTCTTGATTAACCCTAGTTTAGTTTAAAAAAGTGAATTGATTGATAGCTACTATTAGAAACCCTAGAATTAAAAATATCTTCTTGAAGATGAATTGATTAGGTTTACTTTAATCTAGATTACACCTTTTAATGGTTCTTCATAATTCATACTTAAAAACTTTGATAGCATAAATTTAAGTCAAAACTTCTCTTATGCTATGCTTTGAAATTAGGATGAACAACTGTTTAATCATTATTAATGTACACTAATTAGGGTTCCAATATTATTCATTTTGCTTGAATAGAAATTAATAACCTAGGGTGGATGTTTATTATTTCAATATGATATTCATTATTTGAGACTAATACTATGGGTTGTGGTAGATGATTAGTAAACTATATTTCTCAAAATCAATCAAATCTAATCAATCTCTCTTTTTCTTCTGTTTTAAGTGAAATACAGAGAAGATCGTTTCGAAATGCTTGCATCACGTCCTTCCCTGTGGATCGACCCGTCTAGCCTTTGCTACGCGGTTAAATTGAAACGAGACTGAGACTTGCTAACTTTTAAACTATTTCTAATACAATTTCTCGTTCCAATCAATGATCTATTGTGAGGTTACATCTTCAAGAAGTTAGAGATTAGTGGGAGCACTTAGTAGAAAATTAGCTATGCGTTTTTACCTTTAAGAAAACTCATATTTACTAACATCAACAAAATCCAAGAAAATTTTAAAACAATACTTGTTTTCTTTTAATTTTTTATTTTGAAACAAAGAACTTTCTCTTTACTTTGAATAAAGAAGCCACATCAAAGCTTCCATCGCTCTTCCTCCTTGTGGATATGACCCGTATAGCCACTTTACTATTGCAGAAGAATCGCAAAAGTAGTAACATCGACCATCACTCCTTTCTTTATTTTTGCGCATGCTTTTTTTCTGATCAAATTTTTAGCGCCGTTAGCATGGTTAGTGGAGCTATTAGTAGTTAGTAGCCATGACTTTTCTTTCATTTTTACTTTGTTTTAGAAATATATCAAAAATAGCGAATACCATCTTTTCTATGTATCCTACTTCTTTGTGTTTCATCGTACCCTTTTCTTTTCATTCTTTATTTTCTTTTCTTTTCATTCTTTAAAATGTTGAAGAAACTTTAAGACACACATGAACATACCGGTAAAGGTTCTATCGCTTCCCGTCCCTATGGATTCGACCCGTTTAGCCTCTATGCTATAACGAAAGTATCAAGGAAGCTAAAGCACACACTTTTAACTCTTAATTTCAAAACATACAACTTTCGTGCATGGGTTCCCCCCAATTAAATTTTGCCGCAGTTGCCGGGGAGGGAACGACTTTATTGTTCAACACTAAAGATTTTTTTTTATTTTATTAAGTAAGAGAAGTACCAAGGAGCTAACTATTACGGGAAGTAAGAGTGGTGGCAAAAAGCATTGCACGAGAAATTCATTTGTCCTCAGAAAATTCTTGTAAAAGCGAATTTTTCCGATTGAAGTACTAACAAAAGCTCTTCTGCAGGGTTACCGGAAATCGCTCAAAAAAAATTGCTTTCTCAAATTTTTAGTTCACTTATATGCTTCACCTTTTACACTTCTACTAAACTAAACAGAAATCTATTTGTTGCTAAATTGAAAATCAGATTAGACTCTTGCATTTAGGGCACTTGTCTATTTCAATTCATTTCAATTTCTGTTGAAGAGTGCTGGAGAAAGGTACATGTGCATTCCATATAGAATATGACCAACATTTTGGAGTGATTTATCACTTTGAGTGTTATCTTATTGTGAATATATTGTACACTTGCACAATTGACATTAAGGTCAAAACTCAAATAAATGAGATAAGATGGAGATTTTATTACCCTTCTTTAGCCCAAAAACCATCTCCAAGTGCACTCACAATCCCAAGTCTTAAATAAAAATTGATAGACGTTGGCCCTAGGGACATCTCGGACTCACTAAGAGATTAACCAAGGGTGAGAATTGCAAGAATTATACTCCTGCAAAATCAGTGTCTAAGGAAAGAGTATTGAGAGGTTAAGCCTCGAAAGCTCCGAGGTTTGGCGTAATTAAGTCCTGAGGCTCACGTCCGGATACCTTGCATCGAGTTTTGCCCTTTTCTGGCCGATTAGCTTATTGTCGAGTTCCTACAATAACCTCCCCTGAAGAATCGACCAGTTAGGAGTCGTTTAGGTCCAGGTACCTTAGACTAAGACTTGGTGGTTGTTTCTCTTTCTTTTGTTTGTTCTTTATTCCTTTCGATTGTTTGTTGTCTATACATTATTTGTGGTGTGTTGCATGTAAGAGTGGGTGATAGATCGTGTAACTTCTAGATTAATCAGAAACACTTCTCTACTCCTGCATCCATAACTGGTGATGGCATCGCTACAGGATAAGTTTTATGAGATCAGAACCTCACTGCCATCTTGTATAAAACTTCCTGAGGCGAATGGAAACAAATTTGAGTTGAAACCCCAATTCATCAACACTCTTACACTATTTCACGTTTTGGAATCAGAGGATGCATACTTCTTTGTTAGGAATTTGAAGAAGTATGCCTCATGATGCGCATCCCTAGCTAGGAGACGATGTCGTTATGTTACATTTCATTTCCTTCTCCCTAAAGGACCTAACTAAAAAATAGTTGTATAGTTTGGTTGTAGATTCAGTTACAACGTGGGATGATTTCGTCAAGGCCTTCGTGAAGAAATTCTACCCAGTTCATAAGACTGCGCACATCAGAAAGAATATCATGCGGTTTAGGCAAGAACGGAGCGAATCATTCTGGAGATATTTTGAGCGATTCAAAGATCTCTTGGCTCAATGCCCTCATCACGATGTAGAGATATGGCGTCAGTGTCAGATTCTCTATGATGGTTTGGATTATCAGAAGAAAAAAAACCTTGTTAGAAATCATGTTTCAGGGAGGGTTCTTACAAAAAGATGAAAATGAGGGTTGGGATTGTTTGAAGATTTAGCTAAGAAAACCCTGCAATGGGAGCCAACCTTGAAATAATCAAGAAATTCACAGTCTATCGCTTCAAAAGAGGGCTCTTATTTTTAGAATCATCCATAGCTGCTGAAGTTAAGATAGCAACTCTGATGAGGAGAATAGAGGTTCTAGAGACAAAAGAGCTAGCCAATGTCAACCAAATCAACCCACCACTAATTCATAATCCGGGTTATTCATACTGTCAAGCACCAAACTATATTTTTGAATAATGTCCTGTTTTCAGACTCATCAAGTACCGCCGGAGCACTTGAATGCGGCTTACTCAAGGCCGCAAGACAATCCATACTCACAAACGTACAATCTCGATTAAAGAAATCACCCAAACTTCTCTTGGGCCCAGAATAATTCTCCGAGGCCAAATTTTCCCAATAATTTTCACCATCCCAATCATCAAACAAATTTTTTCAGTCAAGCTCCCTCCTCCTCCTTTTAAAGTTCACCAATGGAAAAGAAATTCAGTAAATTGGAGGAGAGTATGGAGGCTTTTATGAAGTCCCAAACTACCTTTATACAAAATCAAGGACAAACATTAAGCAACCATTCACAGGCCATATCGAGATTGAAAATACAGATGAGTCAATTAGCTAGTTCTCTAAGTGAAAGACCAAAGGGTATTTTACCTAGTCAGCTGCTAGTCAACCTAAAGAATTCCAATCAAGCTTATGAAGTTCAAGATCCTCAGATCAACTAGTGCAATGCTGTTCATATATTTTGATTAGGAAAGAAGGTGGACAACCATGTTTACTAGCAGAAAAATTCTACCCAAGTTGATCCTGTTCCTGCCTCCACATCTGCTAGCTTCTCCCAATCTACTCTTTAAATGTTCGAGAAGGACATAGCTGCTGAGGAAGTTCACAAGCCTGTAGCACCCTTACCTAATAGGCTTAGGAACAATAATAAAAACATGCACAAGAAAAAGGTACTTGAGATGTTTAATTAGGTCAAATTGAATGTGCCTCTTCTTGACGCTATCCAACAAGTCCCATCATATGCTACATTCCCTTAGGATATGTGTACAAAGAAGAGAAAAATGAATGTGCCCAAGCAAGTGTTCTTGGCAACCAACATAAATGAAATTCTGTCTTGTCCTATTCTGATGAAAAACAAAGATCCCGGATGTCCCACAAGTTCCTACACCATAGGACAAACAGAAATTAGCCGAGCACTTCTTGACCTAGGAGCAATTATCAACATGCTACCTCTCTCAGTATACCAGCAACTTGGGTCGGCCGAGCTGAGTCCAACTCGAGTCATCACTCAGTTAGCAGATCGATCTGTGAAAATCCCAAGGAGAAAATCAAAGATGTCCGGGTCGGGGATTTCATCTACCCCGTTGACTTTATTTTGCTGGAGACCCAACCTATGTCAAATGCACGGTCTCAAACTCTAGTTATCTTAGGGCGCCCATTCCTTACTACAGCTAATGCCATAATCAACTGCAGGAACGGGTCCATGCGATTGACCTTTGGAAAAGGAGGTCAATGTCTTCAACCTTGGAAGACATCGGGATATAAATGACAGAATTTTGATGTCAATTCCATTGAAAATTTGACCAGTGAGCATGAAGAGAGTATAAAGATGGAAAAAGAGAGCGAGTTGGATCTGCACTCTAAGAATTTCAATCTGGACCAGATCATAAATTTAATAGTGGATTGGGCATCAAGCCCAAGTGTACCTCATCACAGGACCAAAATTTCAGATATCATCTCCAATGAATCAACTCTTTCCCTAGAGTTAAAAGCTTTGCCTGAACACCTCAAGTACGCCTACTTGGGCGGAAGAGAAAATTTCCAGTCATCATAGCATCCCATCCGACTGAGCAACAAGAGGACAACTTAATATCTATTTTGAAGAGATATAGGGAAGTCATTGGATGGACAATGAAAGACATCAAGGGGATAAGTCCAGCAATAGTTCAACATAAATTAATTTAAATAATAAAGCGATTCCCAGAGGGACCCATAACGCAGGCTTACCCACTCATGCAAGAGGCTATAAAAATGAAAATTTTGAAACTATTAGGCAATGGGATCATTTATCTCATTTCTGATAGCCAATGTGTTAGTCCGGTTCATGCTGTCCCCAAGAAAGCTGGTTTTACGGTGGTAGAAAATGAGCACAAAGAGTTGGTACAAATAAGACTGCCTACCAAGGTTCGTACTTATATTGATTATAGAAAGTTGAATGCAGCCACTCGTAAGGACCACTTCCCGCTACGCTTCATCGACTAAATGCTTAAACGCTTGGCTGGACATGAGTACTATTGTTCCCTGGATTGGTACATGGGATACAATAAGATCCCCATTGCTGCAGAAGACCAGGAGAAGATTACGTTCACGTGCCTGTTCAGAACCTTTGCCTACCGACGCATGCCCTTTGGATTGTGCAATGCTCCTGCGATATTCTAACGATGCATGCTCAGTTTTTTCTCCGACATGGTAGAACATTTTTTAGAGATTTTTATGGATGACTTCTCCATCTACGGAGATTCATTTGATAGTGTCTTCATCATCTAGAGTTGGCTTTGCAAAGATGCAAGAAAAAGAATCTAACTCTGAACTGGGAGAAATGTCACTTCATGGTTAGACAGGAGATTGTCTTAGGCCATGAGATTTCTAGGAGAGGAATTGAAGTCAATAAGGCAAATGTAGAAGTTATTGATAAGCTTCTACCACCCAAAAGCATCAAGGATATTAGATCTTTTTTAGGGCATGCTGGGTTCTGCCAACGATTTATTAAGGATTTTAGCAAAATCACTAGACCCTTAACCAACCTGCTCACCAAGGACGTGCCTTTTGATTTTAACGATGAATGTTTCAAGTCATGGGAGAAGCTTAAGCAAGACCTTATATCTGCGCCTATCATTTCTGCTCCGGTTGGGCTCAACCATTAGAAATTATGTGCGATGCCTCTGATTTTGCTACCGGCACTGTTCTAGGACAACGCATCGACAATAGGTAGCACGTGATTTACTACTCGAGTAGGACCCTTAATGAGACCCAATAGAACTATACAAGGACCGAGAAGAAATTCTTGGTCGTTGTCTTCGTGTTAGAGAAATTCTGACCCTACTTGTTAGGACCAAAGACTATAATTTTCACGGATCACCTAGCATTAAAATACCTCATGACCAAGAAGGAAGCTAAAGCCCGATTGATTCGGTGGATCCTTTTGCTTCAGGAATTTAACCTGAAAATCCATGATAAAAGAGGTATAGAAAATGTGGTAGCTGATCATCTATCAGGAATTCCAAATGCACCTATAATACAAGCACCGGTAAATAAGGATTTCCCAAATGAGTACATTCTGGCCATTTTCAAGGAAACATAGTATGCAGATATAGTCAACTATCTGGCCACTGGACAATTACCAGCCGAATGGACAAAGCAAGATCAGTGTCGCTTCTTCACCCAAGTATGGTACTTCTTCTAGGAAGAGACATATCTCTTTAAGTATTGTCCTGACCAGATTATTCGACGACGTATACCAGAAGAAAAACAGAGGAGTGTGCTCAGTTTCTACCATGAACTTGCATGCGGAGGACACTTCGGTCCCCGCAAAACCATAGAAAAAGTTTTACAAAGTGGGTTTTACTGGCCCACTTTGTTCAAAGACTCATTCCACTTTTGTAAGTCATGTCCAAATTGTCAAAAGACAGGGAAAATTTCGAGATGAGACATGATGCCCCTAAACCCGATTCTCGAAGTTGAAATTTTTGATGTTTGGGGTATTGACTTCATGGGACCATTTCCAAACTCCTTTGGCAACCAGTTCATCTTGGTTGCAATAAATTACGTCTCAAAATGGGTAGAAGCCGTTCCTACTAAGACTAATAACAACAAAGTGGTTGTCAAATTTCTCAAGGAAAACATCTTCTCTGTTTTGGCACCCTGAGCTATAATTAGTGATAATGGGTCGCAGTTCTGCAATAGAGTTTTTGAAGCTCTGATGCAGAAATACTCCATCAATTACAAGTATCCACTCCGCATCATCCCCAAACAAATGGGCAAGTCGAAGTGACTAATCTACAAATCAAGCTCATTTTGAAAAGACAGTTAGACAAAATCGAAAAGAATAGTTGGTCAAGCTAAACGATGCGTTATGGGCTTACCGAACTGCTTTTAAGACAGTCCTGGGGATGTCTCCATATAGAATTGTATTTGAAAAAGCCTGTCATCTGTCTGTCGAGTTAGAACACCGAGCTCTATAGGTTATTAAGCAACTCAATTTTGATCTGACTAAAGCCGGTGAACTAAGAAGATTGCAGATCTCATAGTTGAAGGAAATACGGAATGAGGCATACGAGACTGCACGGGTCACAGAAAGCAGAAATAAAATTTTTCATGACCAGATCATCAACCGGAAAAGCTATGCTCCGGGGGAAAAGTTCTGCTATACAACTCGAGGCTTCATATTTTCTCAGAGAAGCTAAAAACTCGTTGGTCTAGACCCTTCATTGTGCACACCATCTTTCCACATGGTGCTGTAGTAATTGTCGATCTAAAGAGTAATAAGGAATTCAAAGTGAATGGGAAAAGACTGAAGTCATTTCTGACCACTGAGCCTGAGTCACAGGCTGAAATTGTTCTGAGTCTTTTCGCTCCATCTTACACGTGACCATAGCCATCCATACACCACAACTAAAAAAATAAAAAAATTAGGTGTTCTTTATAATTATTGTTTATGTGATATAATCACCCCTTGTATACTTGTAAATAATCTTTTTGAAAATTTCTTTTTCTGCCCCTATTTTTACTCTCTTCTCCCTCTCTCTTAACCTATTCGCACTTGGTCGGCCCGAGTCGACGGAGATGGTGATATTTTTTCTTCTCCCTATTTATTACATTTGCATTTACATGACTACCATTGAAGATAATGCATTAGATAGGTGTGGGGGTGCTAACATTCAATTTTCTTTTCTTTTACTTCTCTCTTAAAAAAAAAATCTCCAGAACGAACAAAAGAATTTTTATAATCTTTATAAAATACCAAAAGGTTGTACGAATTAAGGGAACCTTAATAAGAAATTTTATTTTAGTCTAAATAAAAAAGAAATGTTGGTTTGACTAAGAGTTGGGAGGGACAAAGAAAATAACTCATATCTTTTATATAGCTTTAATAGAATATGCATATATCACACACACGCTTCGGATTCAGAGACACAACTTTGAATTAAAAAAAATAATAAGCTAGATAATTGTGCCTCAAAAGGCATGATTACTCAGGCCTAAAAGAAAATTAATATATCTTGATTTCGTGGCCTACTTTACTTGCATATTTGACCTGAGGGATATTTTTTCACCTGGTGTCCTAAAACCATCTGGTTTGGAAGTCATCGGTTTGATATGTGTTACACGAGTAAAATAAAAAGCCTAAAGAAATGAAGAAAAACATCTAGATAAACATTAATAAAATTAAATAATATTCAGTAATGAGTTGAGAAATCCCAACCACATCACACTAACATATGATGCATATCAATTAAAGCAAAATAACAGAATGAGTTAAAAGTACAAGATCCTTTTTAAATTTAAAGAAAAATCATGATTTCTTCTTTTATAAAGTCTAAAGTATAGGAGGACTTATGAGGGTTATACCTAATTCTTATAATCATTCTGTCATTTTTACTTAGATAATTAAAAGTTCTTTTTCCTGGAAGAGGTTTCCTTACAATTAACATTTTTCTTCATTTATTGGATTTTGTGGGTGCAATCCGCTGAAAACCCTCCCTCTAGGGAAACCTAAAGGTTTAAAGGCTTGATGCACAAGCTTGGTACAATCGTGTCACCTGCAAAAGTGGTGTAATAATTCTCCTACTTTTGTTTTTCTTTAAACGAGCAAAAAGATAAGTGTGGAGGTGTGATTTGTGATTGGTCGCTAATATTGCATATTTAGTATCATATTTTCATACTTATTTTAGAATAAAAGCCTGCATTGTCCTAATTAATTGTTTAATTTATTTGCAGGCCCAATCCTTAAGGAGATGAAGAGAAATGAGCCCAAAAGCCCACCAGAATTCTGAATTAAATCATAATTAATTCGCACACACTAAATCAGGGCAAAATCAAGAGGTTGAAACCGGTTGAGAAGAATCCTCTCAGAATCGATCGGTTAAAGCCAAGAATCCAAGGTCATTTCGTCAGAATCCGGGGCTCAAACGAAGAAACCAACAAAGGATAAAGCTAGAAGAAACTCCCAGGATGACCCACAAACAGGGTGTGGCCATCTGGCCACACCCTGGCCGCGAAAACGCGGCCAAAGCCGCGTTTTTCGCGGCTTGGTTGGGGAGTTAGGGGGAGCGTTTGCTCCCCCGATCTCCCCGGGATCCTGGTTGTTGGGTTTTTGGCCTATAAAAGGGCATTCTCTGTGCTGAAATTGGAGGACCATGAAGACTAGGATTAAATTTTGCTTTTATTTTCTTAGGATCTAGGTTCTTTGTTAGCTAGAACACAAGTTGTAATTTCGTTGTTTACTTTGTAGTTCAGTCTAAAAACTTGTGAGAGAGAGGACTGAGAGCTTGTAATCGAAGATTGAAGTGACAGCAATACAAGAAGCAAGCCACCTTTTCTTCCACTCGTGTTTCGGTATGTTGTGCATATTTATGTTTGCTTTGTTATTTTCCATGGATAACTAAAAGGTTTTTCTGGGCTAGCTATCGACTCTCTCTTGTTTTCTTCTCTTCTGTTTTTAAAAGAAAAAGTCTCGATGACTCATATGCATGCCTCCCTTAAAAGCCTTTCTTTTTGAAAGTGTTCTTGAAGGCACATGAGGATGGGTATGGATAGTTGAATTCACCATTCTTTCTTGAACTTCTTATGAATCGTTTTTAATTCATTCTTACTTCTTCACGCTTTATGTTTTAATATCCGATTCCAACTCTTTCTTGGAGAAAAAGGACTCAACTCTTCTGCATCTTATGTGCTTTACCTAAAGCTTTCTAAAAAAAATCAACTTTAAGTTTTGCAAATGATAACTTGAGGGACTTAATATTTTAAGAGAAGAATGAACAATTGAGTAGTAAGATAGTAAGCCCAGATTTGATTTCTTATTATAAAACAACATCACAACTCTTAAGCTTTTTAAAATCACCTTCTCCAAATCCTTTCTGAAAGTTGAAATTTCTCTTTTTCATCTCTTTTCCTTCCATTCTCTTTTTCCTAAAAAACGAACACAAATTCCTTGTTTTTAAACGACTCATCGAAAAGCTTCCATCAAAACCCTCCTTGTGGATCACGACCCGCATAGCCACTTGCTATAGCGGAAGAATTGAGCACTTGCACATTTTTATTATAAGTTCTGAAATTTCGTATTTTGTGTACAGGTTGTACCTCAATCAAATTTTGGCGCCGTTGTCGGGGAGGGTAACATGTTTTTTATTGAAATCTGAATTTTTTTTTGAAAATTTTTTAGAACTAAACGAATTTTCTTCTCTGTTGCAGGTTACAGGGCAATCAAAGCAGGAAATTAATTTTGCAGTGACATACAAGTGGCCTTGGCCTCTGCTCTAGAAAGCAGAGACCAAGGGCCCTCTGAATTGCCGCGTTTCCACGGCAAAAACCGCGAAACCGCGGCAATGAAGAGTTGACTACTAACAGTTTTTTGCAGGGCTGCTTAGTTTACAAAAATTCTAGTTTGCTGCAATTCTTTATTTCCTATATGCCATCACATAAGCCTGCTAATAATCAACAGTAAAATGTTTGTTGCAAAAGTTAAAAATTGATTAGACGTTTGCATTTTAGGCACGTGTTTTTTCAATTCATTTATTTTTACTGTTGAAGAGTGCTGGAGCAAGGTACGTTCGCATTGCATGTAGAATAGGATTCATCTCTTGGTTGATTTTCATTGCTTTGAGCGATTCCTCTTTACATATCTTGTACACTTGCACAAAATTATTTTAAGGGCACTAACCCATAACAAGATAAGGTGAGGATTTAATCACCCTTCCTTAGCCCAAAAATCACATTCCAAGCACTCACTAACCTAAGCCTAACTAAAATTGAGTAGACGTTGGCCCTAGAGACATCTCGGACTCAATTAGGAGATTATCCTAAGGGGAAAAAATGTTAGAATCTGACTCCTGCAAAATCAGTGTCTAGGAAAGGGATTGAGGGCCGAAAGCCCGAAGGTTGGTGGTTATTTAATTAAGGAACGTCTTTGATGGAAAACCTCCCACCAACCTTGCCCTGACCTGGCTGATTAGCTTGTGGTCAAAGTCTACATTAGACCTCCCGTGGACAGTCTAATCAGTTAGGAGTCCTCTAGGTCATAGGTCTACCCTAACCTAGTTAGAATTTTTTTTATTTTTTTGCTTATTTGTTTGTTTTTTGTTTGTATTCTATTGTGTGATATGGACTATAATAATAATTTTTTCAACTACAATAATAATCCATATTACACACCGACTTTATTTTCGGATATTACCAACCCGGCATATCATAACTTTGACCAACCTAGTGTGCCGGATTGGTCTTATCCGATCAATATAACCCATACCCCCAATCTAATAACTATAATTTTCATAATGATTTTAACTCTTCACCGAGTCAGTGGGGATTCACCTCCCCCGAGCATAATTTTCAACCACCTTGTCCTCCTTCTCCACCTAGTCCACAATATTTTCAGGATTCATACTCAGTTCCACCCGTCCAAAATAGGAAACCATCAATTTTGAAAACGAGTATGCATGAGTCCAAACACAAATCCCAAAATCTGATGGACTCACAATTTCACTACCACATCCAAGACAATTCTTCATCTTTTCAACACGACAATGAACCTATCAACTATGAAAAGATGCTTGAAACCATGACTCAGGCTCAAAACACTCGTAATCGTGACATAGATATGATGGTCGAATCTCTACGTTCTCACCGTTGGACCAGTTCTGATGTCACTACCCATTCTGTTAGAGCCGAAGAGTCATGTAGTTTTGGAAATCAAGATTCCATTTCAGAACAACCATTTGAACTTGCCCAAACTCTAAATTTTGAAAAAGATATTGACAGTTTAGCAAGTTTTCCTTTTCCTAAAATAGAACTTGAAAATGAATATGATCCCGAACCCCAACTTAGTGATTCAATTCTACTTCCTGATTCGATTATGA
The DNA here is from genome assembly GCA_038442645.1 of Agave tequilana. Taxonomy (NCBI): domain Eukaryota; kingdom Viridiplantae; phylum Streptophyta; class Magnoliopsida; order Asparagales; family Asparagaceae; genus Agave; species Agave tequilana. Next base: position 67,862 of record JAVJIF010031712.1, read on the forward strand.
CTCTGGTATCTTCACCTGATTTCGATCTTTTCCCCGAGTCAACGTTGGATCCTATGCCTATTCATCATGAAATTGAATCCCCCATCTTTGAGGATCATATTGAACTTGACCAATTATACAATTTTGAAAATCCTATTGACAAATTGGCAAGTTCTCAATTTTTTGATAGTGAACTCAATGAGATATGTGATCTAGATTCTCAAATCTGTGATCCAGTCTGAATCAATATTGACTCTTGTTGTGTTATCAAACTTGAGTAATATTTTAGAGTCAGTTTTGATTCCTCCACCTATCATTCCTGAACTGGAATCACCCATATTAGGTCATATCCCATTGTTAGAAAATACATGTGGACTTGAGTTTCAACTTCTTGACTTGGACCCGCTTCTTGAACCAATTTTTACTCCTGAACCTTTACTTGACTTAAGTCACCTTCCTGAGTCGGTATTAGTTCCTGTCCTTCCTGAGTCCAAGTCAATCATTCTATCATTTCATACTCCTTTCTGGGACGAGGTGGTTGACAAATTTGACTCCAAAATCAATTATGGAATATGAAAATCAGATGGGGTTAAATATTTAATAAAGATCCTTTATGGACACATCTTTTTAGTGGGTTATATTAGAGTAATTTCTGATGGGTTTCCCCGAGACCCAAGAAAAGTTGATTGGGCCGCATTCGTGGACCAATCAGACCACCACCGGAACCACCACCTTAACGTAACCATTTTCCTTCCCTTTCTTCTTTTTCATGCATCTATGCATTAATTCATACATTGAGGATAATGCATGAGATAGGTGTGGGGGAGGGTCTAACATAACTTTTCTTTTTCTTTAAAATAAAAAAAAATTTAACATTTTTCTTTACTTTTAAAACTTTTTGAAAAATAGAAACAATATTTTGACTTATTTTTGTAAGAAATTAAGTTAATTTTAAGGAATAGGAAAATCCAAATTAGGATTTCTTATACTTGGTCAAAATAAGATTATTTGTTTGATTTTTAGAGTTAGGAAGATAATTTGTCAAAGTAATTTGGTCTTGATCTTTACCTTGATAAAATATGCACACTTCATACACTTACACACTTAGGGTTCAAAAACAAAGATTCTTATGCCTTATAAAAAAAAAACAAGTCTAATTATTGATTAGCTAGGTGCTTTGGCCTAAGCAAGCCTTAGTATTTATGCGAAAGATGATTAGATAAGTTATAAAAAAATATATAGATATACAAACAAATCTAATTATTGACTAGCTAGGTGCTTTGGCCTAAGCAAGCCTTAGTATTTATGCGAAAGATGATTAGATAAGTTTGAAAAGAAAAATCCTCTGATTAAGCTGGGTATTTGTGCCTAATAAAGCATAAGTATTCACGCCTAAAAGAGGTTCATATAATAAAATCCTTAGTTTTGTGGCCTTGTTTGCTCGAGTCCTTAAGTCCTTGGGGGTGTTTTCTCACCTGGTGCCCTAAGACCGTTTGGTTTGGGAGTCATCGATTAAAGGCTCGTTACATGGGCAGATTAGAAAGCCTAATAGAACTAAGGAATAATACCACACACAAAAAAAAGTATATATATAAAAATAAATAAGGCATAAGAGTTAGAGTTAATGAACCCTTAGTCAAAATTTTCACAGTCACAAGTGCATATGACTTAGGGTAAAGTAATAGACTAGATGAGAAGTACAATTTGACTCCTTATTTTGATTGATAACAAATTTTTGAATAGAGACTAAGTTTAGGAATGAAAAATTCAGTTCTCCTATAACTTATAGATTGCTTAGATCTTATAATTATATTTCAAATATTTTTCTCTTTCAAATGCTTTTCGAAAATACTAACTCTTTATTTCTCTTTCGTTATGGATTTTGTGGGTGTAATCTGCTGAAAACCCTCACGAGACAAAACTCGTCCTCTAGGGGAAACCTAGAGGTTTAACGGCTTGTTGCACATGCTCAGTGCAATCGCGCGACCTGCGAAAGTGGTCTAATAATCCTTAGTATAGTTTAGTTGTTTTGCTCGAGGACGAGCAAAAGATAGGTATGGGGGTGTGATTGGTCGCTAATATTGCATATTTAGTATCATATTTCATACTTATTTTAGAATAAAAGCCTGCATTGTCCTAATTAATTGTTTAATTTATTTGCAGGCCCAATCCTTAAGGAGATGAAGAGAAATGAGCCCAAAAGCCCACTAGAATTCTGAATTAAATCATAATTAATTCGCACACACTAAATCAGGGCAAAATCAAGAGGTTGAAACCAGTTGAGAAGAATCCTCTCAGAATCGATCGGTTAAAGCCAAGAATCCAAGGTCATTTCGTCAGAATCTGGGACTCAAACGAAGAAACCAACAAAGGATAAAGCTAGAAGAAACTCCCAGGATGACCCACCAACAGGGTGTGGCCATCTGGCCACACCCTGGCCGCGAAAACGCGGCCAAAGCCGCGTTTCCGCGGCTTGGTTGGGGAGTTAGGGGGAGCGTTTGCTCCCCCGATCTCCCCGGGATCCTGGTTGTTGGGTTTTTGGCCTATAAAAGGGCATTCTCTGTGCTGAAATTGGAGGACCATGAAGACTAGGATTAAATTTTGCTTTTATTTTCTTAGGATCTAGGTTCTTTGTTAGCTAGAACACAAGTTGTAATTTCGTTGTTTACTTTGTAGTTCAATTTAAAAACTTGTGAGAGAGAGGACTGAGAGCTTGTAATCGAAGATTGAAGTGACAGCAATACAAGAAGCAAGCCACCTTTTCTTCCACTCGTGTTTCGGTATGTTGTGCATATTTATGTTTGCTTTGTTATTTTCCATGGATAACTAAAAGGTTTTCTGGGCTAGCTATCGACTCACTCTTGTTTTCTTCTCTTCTGTTTTTAAAAGAAAAGGTCTCGATGACTCATATGCATGCCTCCCTTAAAAGCCTTTCTTTTTGAATGTGTTCTTGAAGGCACATGAGGATGGGTATGGATAGTTGAATTCACCATTCTTTCTTGAACTTCTTGTGAATCGTTTTTAATTTATTCTTTCTTCTTCGCGCTTTATGTTTTAATATCCGATTCCAACTCTTTCTTGGAGAAAAAGGACTCAACTCTTCTGCATCTTATGTGCTTTACCTAAAGCTTTCTAAAAAAAATGAACTTTAAGTTTTGCAAATGATAACTTGAGGGACTTAATATTTTAAGAGAAGAATGAACAATTGAGTAGTAAGATAGTAAGCCCAGATTTGATTTCTTATTCTAAACAACATCACAACTCTTAAACTTTTTAAAATCACCTTCTCCAAATCCTTTTCTGAAAGTTGAAATTTCTCTTTTTCATCTCTTTTCCTTCCATTCTCTTTTTCCTAAAAAACGAACACAAATTCCTTGTTTGTAAACGACTCATCGAAAAGCTTCCATCAAAACCCTCCTTGTGGATCACGACCCGCATAGCCACTTGCTATAGCGGAAGAATTGAGCACTTGCACATTTTTATTATAAGTTCTGAAATTCCGTATTTTGTGTGCAGGTTGTACCTCAATCAATTTGTCTCTAATATTGCATCATTTTTATCACATCTTCACATTTATTTTATATAAAATATCGCTAATAATGGTTTGATTGTGAGATCCTAGGTCCATGGTGTGGAATGAAGAAGAAGACCCAAAATCACCATTTAATAGGTGATTAAAGCCTACAAGATAGCCATTGACCTTAGAGAGTGATTCTGTCAGACCTGAGTGCTCAAATCTGAAATCCAGAAGGTACAAATAACAGGAGACTGAACCAACAGCACACAGCAGGTGGCACTGCGCGTGCCGCTCTGGTATAGCCCCAGAAACACAGCTTTTGTCGCGTTTCCACGATTGTACTGGCGCGGCTGCGCCAGTACTTTAGGCCAGGGTTTGCCTCCCTGCCCCCTTCTCTTGGTGCCTATAAATACCCCCTTGGGGTTCTTCAGAAGGAGATATCCAGAGAGTTTAGGGCTTTGTTGTTAGTTGTTACTAGGAGTTATAGTTGTTTATGTTTTCTTCTTCTTCTAACTTAGTTTAGCTATTAGAGTGAAAGAGAGAGAGAGTATGTGTGTACAAGTTGTATTTAAAGGTGACAAACTTATACAAGTAATACTTCTTCTTCTTTCCATTACTTGGTATTTTTATTTACTTTTACTTTCTTTAAAACGATAAAGAAACTTTAACACACACGTGAACATACCGGTAAAACTTCTATCGCTTCCCGTCCCTATGGATTCGACTTGTTTAGCCTCTATGGTATAACAGAAGTATCGAGGAAGCCAAAGCAGGCACTTTAACGCTTGATTTCAAAACATACACTTTTCGTGCACGGTTTTCCCCCGATCACATTTTGGCGCCTTTGCCGGGGACAGGAACGGGAACGGTTTGATTTCGCGTTTTTGTTAGCTTTTCTTCTTTGTTTTTGGTGTGCAGGTCAAATTTTCAAAAATTCATATAGTTTTCTTCTAGAACCACTCAACAAAAAATCATTGTGGGAAAAAACTATGAAATTCGTGCAAGAGACCGAGCGAATAATGCAAAATATGATTATGTTCCCATGTCCATCAGATGTTCATATGACTCAAGACTCATGTCGTTTTGAAAATCCAGCTTCAATTTCACCATACCAATCTGAACTTGACCAACATCAAATTCTTGATAGCTTGACAAATAATCCAATTCCTGAAATTAACCTTGAAGATGAATGCGAACTTGAGCTTTAATTTTGTGATTCGAGTCCAATCCTTGAATCAATATTGACTCTTGTAGTGTTACCTAAACTAAGCAACATTCTTGAGCCAGTTTTGATTCCCATAATTCCTTAAATTGAATCACCCATTCACATTCCTTCCGTAGACGACAATCAAGATTCAATTTCATTGCATTCATTTGAACTTGCCCAAAATTTTGAGAACCACCTTGACATTTTGACAAGTTATCTTTTTCTCAAAATTGAACTTGAGCTTGAAAGTGATTCTGAATCTTAAGTTGGTAATTCCATTTCACATTTTGATTCAATAATGACTCCGGTATCTTTACCAGATTTTTTTCTCTACTCTGGAGTCAACATTGAATTCTATACCAGTACACCGTGAAATTGAATCACCAATATCTTATGATCACACTTCAGTGATTGAAAAACTGTGTGAACATCCATTCTTTCGTCTGTACCCCATTTTTGAACAAATTTTGACTCCCCCTTTTGAATCATGACTTGATCTGAGTTAAATTCTCGAGTTGGTATCGATTTTTGTTTCTTTTCTATTTGAATCCAAATCAATCATCTCCCAAATCACACTTCATTGTTATACAAGGATGTTGAAGAAAATGACTCAGAAATTATTTTTGAAAATTGGAAAATTGATAGGGATAATTTTTTAAATAAGACCATTCACTCAATCATTCTTTTACTGGGTCGTATTAGAGAGGTCACTGGTGGGTTCCTGGAAGATCCACAGTTTCTAAATTGGCCGCATTTCGTGAACCAATTAGACCACCACCAGAACCACCACCATGAGGTAATTTTTTTCTTTCCATTTGTTTAATGCATATACACATTCACGATGCATTGAGGACAATGCATGTGATAAGTGTGGGAAAGGATTTACTAACATAGCTAGTTTTACATTTCATTTCTTTTACACTTGTTTTTAGGAACTTTTTAAAAAAATTTCTCTTGTATAGAAACTTTTTCATTTCTTTTTTACAAAACTTTTTGAAATAAGATAAATAGTTTTAATTTATTTTTAAGAAAATTAGGATTATCTTAGGAATCAGGAAGAAATAAAATTAAGAATTTTTAAACCGAGCCAAATAATAGATCTCATTAAAATTTTAGGATAAGAAGTAAGATTAGAAAGATAATTTGATCTTAAATTTTTTGCATTAGATTTATGCACTCTACACTTACACAATTTTTTGAAATTGAAACAAAGACTGAAAATGCTATAAAAAATATATAAAAGAATGATGATAATAAAAATCACTTATTGAAGTTGGGTAATTATGCCTCAGGAAACATGATTATTCACGACTAAAATGGTGGACAAAAACAAAATAATCCCCTTTAGTTTTATGGCCTTGTTTACTTGAAACCTTAAGCTCGAGGGATGTTTCTCATCTGGTGCCCTAAAACTATCTGGTTTGGAAGTCATCGGCTAAAAGCTCTTTGCCTAGATAAGCTAGAAAGCCTAAGAAAACTAAGAAAAGAAAAAAATTGATATAAATAAATGGCATGAAAGTTAGAGTCGAAATCCTAAAATCTTTACAATTCACAAAGTGCTTATTTTTCTAAGAGTTTTATGAAAGATCAAAGAATCAATTCAATTTTAAATTCTTACATTTAATTCATAATAAGATTTAGCATTTCGACTTAGTTTAAGAAAAAATAATTTCTGGTTAACTTATGACCTTGGATCACTTAAATTTTCGCAAAAGTATTTTAATACTTTTCTCTATTTCAAAATCTGCCTTCAAAATAGTGATATTTGATTTCTTTCTTTATGAGTTTTGTGGGTGTAATCCGCTGAAAACCCTCAGGAAATAAAACTCCTTCTCTAGGGAAAACCTATAGGTTTAACGGCTTGTTGCACACGCTCAGTGCAATCGCGTCACCTACGAAAGTGGTGTAATAATCTTCTTTGTTAGTTTTTTTGTTTTGCTCGGGACGAGCAAAAGATAAGTGTGGAAGTGTGATTAGTCTTTAAAATTGCATATTTCATACCCCATCTTCACATTTATTTAATATTAAGTCCTGTTAATAATATCTCTCTTGCATGTTTCTATGTCCATGGTATGAAATGAACAAGAAGCCCAATATCACCATTTAATTAGTGATTGAAATCCTACAATAATAGCCATTAACTTTGGAGGTTGATTTCGTCAAAACTAGAGGGCCAAATCTAGAAATCAGGACGTACAACCGACAGGGGACAAGCAGGGGGGCGTGCAGCAGGCGGCATCGCGCGCTCCGCCCTAGGACTGCAATGGAAACGCGGCATTTGCCGCATTTTAGCGGCAATGTTGTGGAGCCGCGCTCCAAAATTTGACGCACGGGTCCGTATAGACTCCCTGGTGCCCTATTTCGCCTATAAATACCTTGGGATGTCCAGAGCACCAGGAGGAGAAGTTTTGAGGAGTTTTTAGGATTTTCTTGTCCATGTTGCAATGTAAGGTAGTTTAGGTTCGTTTTTTCTTCTTCCTCCTTTGTATTTTTCATTCTTATAGACCTTCTAATAGGAGAGAGTGTGGTACATGATTAGAAAGTAAGAGTGTTTGTAATGGAAGGTGACAATCTATGAAAGATTCTCTTTTTACCTCTCTTTGTTTTCTTCTCTCTAACTCTTTTTACACGTTTAGCTAATTTTCTCTCATGGAAACTAACTACTAATTACTAACTTACTAACTTCTTACTTGATAATCCACATGAATCTAATAGCCTCTACTTGGCCTTACTCTTGTAAGAGCCATTGATGGCTCATGATAATGGATTTTAACACTCTAACATCCCAACTCTCTAACAAGCTAACATTACTTTACTTCATGCTTACTCTTAATTAGTTTTGATGGTTTAAATTTAGCTTGCACTTGTTTGTTGAGTTTGGATGTGATGAGTTAACATATGGGTTTTGCTTTGAAAAGTTCTTGAACCAAAGACTAGTGATGGCAAAGGATACATGTGAGACAACTATCACTAAGAGGTTAGCATAATTAGTGGAGTCATTAGTAGTTAGTAGCCATGGGTTTTCTTTCCTTTTTACTTTATTTTTAAAAAAATATCAAAAACCATAAATACCATCTTTTCTATGTATCCCACTTCTTTATGTTTCATCGTACCCTTCTCTTTTCATTCTTTGTTATCTTTTCATTTTATCCCACTTCTTTATGCTATAACGGAAGTATCGAGGATGCCAAAGCACGCACTTTTAACTCTTGATTTCAAAATATACCATTTTCGTGCACGGTTTTCCCCCGATCATGGATCTCCGGCAACTGACGGCCACCACTGGCGTCGAGGCAGCACTAGCTTGAATAGAAGGTAAATACACATGAATTTTTAGGTTTTATTTTGGAGACGTTTTGTGGTAGATTTTGTGATTAGAAAATATCTAAATAGAGATTTGTTGAAAGAGGTATTCTAAGTGTGGTCCATATGCGCTGAGGTGGTCTCAGTTTGTAAGAAACAGTGTATTAGACGCCAAAAAGTGATTGGTTAAAGGAAATAAAATAAGTACATGTTGCTAATTAACCATTCATATTAGTCCTTTAATTTTATTTTTTTGTTGCTAATTACTTTACTGAACTAATTGTTAGTCAGCTAATTATTTAATTTTTTGGTTGAAGGGGTAATATGGGTCAGATGTATAGATGTTATGTGTTTCTTTGCTATTGTTTTGTAGGGATAATATGAATCAGCTTTACAAGTTAGAGGTACATCATGGCATGACTTTTCAGTATATTCCTCAACTCATTTACAGTGGTGGGACAGTAGATTATGTTGACTAATAACTAGTTGTAGTGATATTGAACAAATGTTGAGGGACTTGGGATATGAGAGAAATGATATGATCTTCTACAGGGAGCATACAAGAGACATCGACACTTCACTAAGACTTATATATGATGATGCATCAGTTGAGATAATGTTTAAAGTCATAAGGGAAAGGAGTTTGATACTAATGTATGTTAAGAACTCTCACCCAATCCGAGAGTATTTTCAGAATACTGCAAACTTATATGATATTAAAGAGAGCAGATCAACTGAATATTCATAGTTTGAAGCCCATTCAAATGAAGCTCATCAGTAGAAGGCTGTTCAAATGTAGCCCATTCAAATGTAGCCCATGTTGAAGACGGTCTGGAATTAATTGCTTTAGATTCACTTCCCGATAAAGTTGGATGTCAGGAAAACAGAAAGAACTTAAAAGTCGCACCTGTGGGAAGGGGATGCGTTAAGAGGAAACTAGTCAAATCTAAAAAATTTGTTCCTTTTAGTAGCTTTTAAATTCATAATTTCTTCATAATTTGGCTCCAATGAAGAAGTCATACATCAAGTTGACACTGGATTTACTAATCAAGTGGAATTGGGAAGGAGTAGCAACACATCTTTAAATTTGATGATTATTCAACTTGAGATAAATGTTATTCACACCCCATCACATTCACAAATCCAGACAAGAGGAAACATGGAAAGAGGATCAAGAGGGAGGAGTCTGTCATGGGGTAAGTAGCTAACATTCTAATTGTATTACTCTCCATTTAAACTCAAGATATACAATTTAACATTATCTATGTATTTCGAGCTGGTACATCTTCAATAGGGAGGGGTAGGGCTAAGGTATCCACATGGCTAACTGGCTGTGGCAGTTATATCCTAACTTCAAGTTTCTAGAATGGTTTGCTATGGACACTAAATTCTTGTCTTAATTCATACATGTTTGCTATCGGTTTTGAAATAGAATAATCACGGGAACCACCTTCTGTAATCAGACCCTCTTGGTATCCCAGTGGGGCTGGAAGCAGCAGCAACGCAATGTCAGGCATGAGGCCATGTTTTACATCTGTTGGGAGAGGATCAAGCCTTGGTTGTGGACAATTAGTTAGACATGTAAGTATAGTATCAACAACTTTGTCCTTTATTGATTGTAAATTTGTTGACAATTTCTAAATCATGGATTTACAGGCAATAAAACCCTTTATTCCTATCAGACCAATGAGACCAGTAGCACCAACAGAAAGAACACATCTCAAACAAAGGGAACAACATCTCAACAATCCACTATTGTGTATCAATGCGAAGGATGTGAATCAATTCAAATTATTTTGAAGCAATTCAAGTGTAGAATATGAAGCAATTCAATGCATTTTGCAGGACCAGTCTTAGAATAAGACACTTTAGTGGATTTGAATGTTTGTTTTCTCTTCTGAGAAGTACCTTGGATGTTAAACTTGTCAACAACCATGTATCTAAAATATTATGTATCTGATTACAATATTTTGGGCCTTACCCATCTAGAATTTTATGTATCAGTACATAAAAATCATGTATGGATATGTTTCATTATCTGAAATGTTTTTCTACCTGTCCTAATTGATGTGTTGTGTATGGATATGGCTCAAGATGTTGAGTACTTTCACAAATTGCCTTTTGTCTGCATCTAACAACTTTCAACAGCCATCAAATATTATTCAATGTATCAAATTGCTTTATATATAGTTGTTGTGACTGCTGGGTGATGTTATATATGGTTCCATCATATACAACGAAGAAGAAAGGATATCAAGTATAATTTCTGCATCAAAGAAACAAAGAGAACACGGATGATGTTATATATGATACCTGCTCATTTCATTGTTGTTCATTAATACATTGAACACCCATCTCATTCTCAATTAAAGATTCTTTTTTACTTTGCCAGAGCCATCACAATGCTTTTTACATACTAAATTACACAATCTTACACTACTACAAATGTGGAAAAAAGCGACAGTACTTACAACATCATTTTAGTAAACAAACGACGCTATGTATAGTGTGGTGTCATCTTTGTAATTACTTGATGTAGGTATCACTTTTCGTGCCAGTTATTTATATATAACCAATGCGAAATGTCCGCTTCGAGTCAACACAGCTGTTGACTGACTTTTCGCTTTGGCTCTTTTAAAAACTGACGCGAAAGTTGGACCTTTCGCGTCGGTTCTTTTATAGAACTAATGCGAAAAGTTTATCTACCTTTCGCCCCTGTTCTTTTATAAATCCAACGTGAAAAGTCAAAACTTTAGCATCAGTTCTTTTATAGAACTGATGCGAATTCCCTTTGTCAACTCCACGTCAGCGATCCGCAGCTCATGTTGATCCTTAAATCGCGCTTCTCATTCATCTATGAAGCCCATCTCTCTCTCTCTCTCACCAATCTCTCTCTCATCGTTCTTTTATAGAACCAACACCACTGCAATGATGGCTACATCGACCTCACCAAAGCGCTAGCCACAGCCGATGCCTCGCTCTCTCGTCTCGTCCTCTGCTCCAACCTTGACTCTCTCAAGCTCATGCTCCCTTGTGACATTGAAGACGACAGTGGTGATTTTGATTCAAATCTTCAAATCTTCAGATTTAAACTTTGATTTTGTTTTTTTATTTTGATCCTAATTTTGACATTGAAGCCGGAGCCATTGCGGAGGTAGGCACCGTCGGTGAGGCAGAGGGATTATTGTAGTTGTGAGAACAGTTGTGATCTTGAGGTGTTGTGATTGTTGTTGTTATGGTTGTTGCGGTTGAGAATGGCTCGGCGATGGTGACTAGATCGGCCCCGGAGCAGCTATGACGAGAACTATTTTTTAAAAAATAAAATCAGGTTTCACATCAGTTATGTAAAAAGCCAACATGAAAAGTCAGACCTTTCGCGTCGGTTAAAATATGATGCGAATAGTGTTGACTTTTCGCAACCCCTGGATACGTGTCGATTTTATAGACCGAGGATGTTTCCTTTTCACGTCGGATTTAATCTGACACGAATTTCCTTTTCTGTAGTAGTATTAATCACTAATACAAACATAAAAAAAGAAGAAGACAACAATTGTCATATAACAAATCTTCACCGAGATCATATCCTCCTGATCATACACACATTTTACATTCATTTCATTACACTTCTACATTTATCGTGTAATAAATCTGCAAATTTCATTGTCTTAAATGTCTATTTTGTAGAAAATAATCATGAAGAGAAAGAGGATTAAATAAAATAAATACCAGTTAAAATCTGATTTAATTGGATCTTTTTGGTTAATTGAGGATGATCCCAGATCTAATTAGAACAAAGCAAGAATTGAGGAAAATATTCAGCTGAAGATCAGAGCAATTCAGAAAGATAGCACCAAATGAAAACTAGTAAAATTTTGATTTCTATAAATCAATTTTGGTTAGCTAAAGATCAACCGAGAATAACATGAAATACAGAATCTAAATTCAAAATCCAATGAGAAATGGATAGAGAGAAGATCAACAAATGAGATGAAGCAATTTTAACTCGGATTCTGACTGGATATATTTTAGCATTTGAATCATAATGTCTGCTACTGATACTCAAATGTAATGATTCAAGATGATCCACAAAGAAGACTTAAAGGGCTATAACTCTTTAGTTGATCATTGTTTCTAATTTTATTATTTGATAAGTTATATTCAGCAATCAGCATGGGAATAAGCTGCATATTAGAACTGAATATCCACATCAATTCAAGTTTGGAGATAAGAGGAGGATTCAAATTCAGAGATAACCAGCTTTCCCTATCTTTTAACCCATTTTCTTATTCATTTCTATGCTATAAATACTCCACACATTAGAGGCAGAGGGATGATGAAGCAGAGATAGATTTTATACCAGTTTTTAATTATTTTTAGTGTAGGTTTTTATTTTTATTTTATGTAATTTTTATTTCTTTATAAGTATAGGTTAGACCGAGATTCATGTAAGTAAGAGGGAAAGACTTATGTTGAGAGTGTCACCGATGTAATCTCCTCCTTTCTTTCATCGTTTCTACAAGCAATCAAAGGTAACATTTTTATATTTTTCTTATTTATATGTTCTTCTTCTTTTTCTACTTTTCCTCTTTTGATTTTGATCAATATCCAAGTGAATCTAGAAGCATCATTATAGCCATGTTTGTGTGAGTGCCACCAATATTTCATGATGATGTCCTTCTCCTCAAAATTTCGTATCCTTTCACTCTTATTCGTCTTGATGATGTAATGTGAATGGGGATTGAGCTCGATCTTATGGGTTATGCGTTGATCGCCCCTGAAGTAAGGTAAAACATGTAAGGATTCTAGGTAAGTCATCAACCAGAGGTGGTAAGTATTTATTTTAGCTTTTTTCTTTTCTTTTAACTTTTAATTTAGATCTCCAACACCACAATCTCCCAACTCTATTATCACTCTTTTCAATTTCTTTGTTTGTACATTTTTTATTTTCTCCACCTTCTCAATCTACAACTTTCTTCTTAACTTAACTTTAATCTATTTTTCTTTTCTTTTAAAGAATAAAAAGAAGATATTTAACCATTGATTATGACTTAAAAGAGAACTTGCAAAAAAAGCTTCCATCACTAGTCCCTCTTTGTGGATCACGACTAGCATGGCTACTTGCTATCGCGGTAGTATTGAATACTTGCACTCTTTATTCTAAGTTCTGAAATTCTATATTCTTGTGTGTAGGTTCCAACTCAATCACCTCCCATTTTCGTACCTTTTTCTCCATTTCATTGATCTTCTCCACATGTTTCAACTTGCTTGCAAATTAGGATTAGAAGCGCGCGACCATCATCAATCTCATCACACTTGACCTCCTCAGTCCATTTAAAGAAATTACACCTATGACTCTTATTCCTATTCATACAACTATAAAATACCTACCACAACTTGATGGAGTCTTCAAGCATCGAACAACGTCTGCAATTCTGCACCTACAAACAATAAGGTCTCCATTTGAGCAGCGGTTGGGCCAAATGTGAAGCCTGAAAGAAGAGCTACTTGCAGCTCCAGGTGTGGCTGCAAAGGTTATGTAAAGGTCCCAGTTTGTCATAAATCTCAATTAAAATAAATATTTACATTAATCAACAGATTATCATAATCATCTCCAATATTCTTGAAAATTCTGACAGCACCTCCTTTGTAAATACTGAGCTGTCCTAATATACAGTTCAAGTCACAATAATTTCAGCCAAAATTAGTATGCTTAATATCAATCCACATATGAAAATCAAACTCAACAATTACTAATGCAATCATGATAATATTTCAGCTCACAACGCCTACTTATTCTCCAAATAACAATTTCGACTTGACTTCGCCTACTTATTGATATAAAGCAACTCAACAATGATAATATATGGGCTTGAGGGTACCCATTCTGTTTTCACAATATAATACAAATTTTATTAATAAATCCTACTCATCAAGATCATAATCATCTAATTCATGCTATAAATAACATCAATAAGATTGTAAACATATACAATATGAAGATTTACAAATACACAAAATTATATGTCTTAAACGTCTCTACATAACAAAATTTTCAACGAAAATCTTGAAACCTTGAATTGAGCCTTCCCCTTTGTAAGTACACCTAGAGGGGGGGTGAATAGGTGTACCGCTAATCTAATGAGAATAATGCGGAAATTAAAACTAAATTGCAACAACACTTCGTGTAACCAACGAGTGTAGCCGAATTTTCCGTGAAGGGCTCTGGACTAACTCCTCTTGATTCCTCTGAATAAGAGTTGAGGCGCTATATGAAGCTCTCGTAGTTAGGCACAAGTGAGGCACACACAAACAATCCAAGCATATAGGGATAGGCAATAATGAATCAATGCAAGGAACAACACAAGCATATAAGATATGACAATATGAATAATGCACTACACAAATAAAGAGAGAGACAGTTGAGAGTCAATTGATCAAACGCAAACAAGAAGATGTGTTTCGAGGTTCGAGCACCGAGCTCTATGTCCCCGCCTTCACCGAGAAGGATTTCCAATCCACTAGGAGTACCGAACTCCTCTCTCAACCAATACAACCTCCACCGAGGCAATACAAATGGTCTACCGAAGACCGGAGTACCAAACTCCACCAAACCAATACAACCACAATCCACCTCTATCAAAGAGGGATACAAATCCAATCCACCTCCACCTCACCAAGAGGGAGCAAACCACAATCTCAACCTCTACCAAAGAGGGAGCTAACCACAACCCAAATCCACCTCTACCAAAGAGGGATATCACAAATAAAGGGTGGTTACAACAAGGTGGTTACAAAGACCACAAACCAAATTTTCCCACAAATAAAGATCCTATAGAATAGGATAGATGATATAGCTCAAGTGGAAAACAAGTGTTTTGATCGAAGAAAATCTCTTGGGAAAATACCAAATAGATATAGATTTTTAGATCAAGAAACTAATTCTCAAAAACCTATTTTCTTTGAAATAAACAAAACACTTTAAAATAAATAAGATGGATCTTTTTGGCACTAAAACACTTTTGAAAACTTGTTTAAAACACTAGAGAAACTCTGAAAATTTTGCTCTTAAAAACTTAGCCAAAAACTCAAGCAATGGGGTATATATACACCCCAATCTAAAAACTAGCCGTTAGAGCGGATTTCTGCTCTTGGCGGCTGGCGGTCGACCGCCCAGTCGACCGCCAACGGTCAAAAATTTGACCGTTGGAAGCCAGCGGTCGACCGTCCGGTCGACCGCTGGGTCGACCGCCCTTGCCTAACGGTCGACCAGTCGGTCGATCGCTCCAACCCGAGAGTTGGGTGCTTGCAGTCGGTCGACCTCTCGGTCGACCGGCCCAAGTGGCAAACCAAGCGTGCACGTTTGGTGCACGTCGGTCGACCGGTCCGGTCGACTGACTCTGGGTCCGGTCGACCGGCCCGGTCGACTGCCAGAGCCTGGCAGGCTGGGTTCTGGGTCAAAAAACTTAGGTTAAAAATATTCTAATAAATCCCATAAAACTTCTAAAAATTCACAAAAATAGTTTCTAACATTATATATGATACACAAACATGTGTTAAAAATTTCAACACAAATATCAAACATTTTAAACCATTTTTGTGTTATGGAAAAATTACCGAAAACCAAAACCTGTATTTTTTCCAAACTAAGATTTTTCAAATAAACTTTGTCCAAACCTTATCCAAATACAAAAACATGATACTTAAGCATTTTAAAGCATGTTGCATATGGACATACGTCTAACATACATGAAACATATACATATCATTGTTTTTGTCTTTAATTACCAAAATATGTTTTGTTAAAAATACCAAAACACCAAACCTCATGAATAGGCATATCAAAATAAGTTTGTCTAGGAAGTTAAGCAAGCATGTATATAGAATGAATCTACTATACATAAACCTTTTAAACTTGTTTTGTTCTAACTTTTCATGAAAACAAATATCGGTTAAACCAAAAACCGAAATACAAAATTCAAAACATAAATCGTGTGTGTATTGTGAACTTGAGCATATCACACTATCTAATCTTTACACATGGATCTAAAACAAACTAAAAACTATGGTACCGATGTCTTCTTAAGGAACTCCGTCTTCAAGGTGACTCGATCCAAAATGTGATCCACCGAGCTTGACTCCAACGAGTGCTATATATGATCTTGATGCTCGGGCTCTGGAATCCTACGTGAAAGCTTCCAAACCATCTTGTTGAAGCTAATCACCAACTAATATCTTGATAAAAGATCTGTAACTAAACATCACAAGATTATTAGTAAACATAACTACATGAGTTAATCATCATCAAAACTAGAGTGGAAGGCCTCTGGGCCAACAATCTCCCCTTTTTGATGATGACAAAACTCATGGAGTTATATATGCATGGATTAAAGTTAAGCTTCAAAGAAGCTCCCCCTTAACTCATGCATCACAATAAACATATAAATATGCAATGAAAATTAAACATGAAAATGTATAGACATGCATAAAACAATGAACCATGGTCTTGATACCAATTAAACGGTAAAACTCTATTAAAGTTCTTGATACCAAAATAAAAACATGTTCTTTAAATAAAGGTCTTGATATCAACAAATAAACGAAAAATGCTCTTGATACCAATTAAACGACAAGCTAATAAATAAAAATAAACTATGTTTCTAGATAAACAAATCATGCATATAAAAACATGCATATAAACTCAAATAATTCTCCCCCTTTTTGTCAATCATCAACAAGGGGTTGAATAAAACAAAATATGTTCTCCCCTTTTTGTCTAAAAAAAATGATGTCAATAAGGGGTGCAATCAAATATGATACCAATTAAAATATGTCAATGTAGAATATTTTGATACCAATTGAAAGGAAACATAAAAACATTTAAGAATTGATACCAATTGAAGGTAAATAAAGGCATTGTACCAATTGTGAGAAAACAAAAAAAAATAAACATCTTGATACCAATTGTAAGAATTTGTCATTTAGAACATATGATACCAAAATAAGATAAATATTCATTTTTTTAATCATTTTATATCATAAAGTATGGGAGTAGAAATCATCGGTAAACAAAATACCAATTGAAAGACAAAATATGAATTTTCTCCCCTTTTATGAAATACCAAATAAAACGATGCATAAGCTTGTATTGAATACCATTGAAAACTAATCAATTGAAACAGATAGTCATTAAAAAAACTAAGCTTAGCATATATAACATTTGTGCTCAAAGATATAGGGATATAGTAAGCACAAATAAAACATGTAGGTGTATGAAAAATGAGTACCAATCAAAATAGATGATACCAATTGAAAGCATACATACATAAAAAAAAACAATATGAGTATACAAAAATGTCAATATTGATACCAATTGAAAAGATCCAATGATACCAATTGAAACAACAATAATAAGATCAAGTGTATAACTCATATAACCTACCATCCATTTCATGCACATGTTTAAAAATGATTTTCAATAAAAGCATATAAGGCATGGACTCCTATCCAACCGCCCGTGGAAGGATAGGGTTTTCAAAAAATATGTTTGAAAATATAGTATGTTTGAAAACTCTACCAGAACGAAGAATCCCGCAACTAGTTAAGTGGAAACACTTGTAAATTAGTACGAAATCCTTCAAGCAAGGAATAAAAACAAAATATTTTTCATGAAAAACATGTAAATCACATGATCACTAAACACTCAAAGTCCATAAAGCATATATCATACTCATGAAAACAAAATCATGAGAAAACTAACAAAGTGAGTGAACAAGTGTTATGTGACACATATCAACATGAAAATATTCAATTAAGCTTAATTAAGAAATTCTTTTAAACATGAAAATATGAAAATCATGAAAATTTAATTTTGACAAATTTTCATTAAAAAGCAATTTATGCTTCAAGGCATATGTATGTTTTGACAAAATAAGAAGTATACATACATATCCCTAAACCAAATTGAGTCCATAATAAAGATTTGCATGAAAAGCAAATGACTCAAGGGGTATACATGTATATCTTAAAGTTTGACAAAATAAACATATACATGAAGTAGAAGCATAAGATCATAAAACATGTCCAAAATGGGGAATACAAGTTTAAAATGCACGAATCATCAAAACTAGACTATACTAGCACATCTAATGGGTACAAATAAGCGTTCAAGCACAAACATATAAAAATTTATTTGTGGCCCACTATATGTACAAGTATAAATCCTAGTCTTAATGAAAACTAACATTTAAACATATATCCAAAACTTGAAGTATAAAACGAGACATAAATTAACATGATAAACATAAAAACGATCATTATATAAATCCACATGCTATTAGAACTATGATATGCATAATAGCTAAACAATGGTGAGAACACAACATATGGGTCCATATAAACTTGGGTGATCTCAAATGCTATACATGCATGTCAATGATCTAATAATCATGATATTTAACATAATAATCTATAAACATCAAAACATGAAGTATCAAAACAAAAATCATAAACATGCATATGATCATTATGCATATGCATGTGCATTAGATCTAGGATATACATATTAGATTAAAATAAAGTGAGAACACAAAGATATAAGTCCATATTAAACATGGGTGTCTCAAATAACTAAACATGTATATCACTAATCTCTAATAAACATGGCATAAGCATAATGAACAATAAAACAAGACATGCTATAAATCAAGGACATGAAAAGCATGCAAATATAAACGGGAGTTTAGAGATCGATACCAAAACCGATGAAGGCACCTCTCTAGTTCTCCAAATCAAGGTGGTCCTCCCACCAAACTCCCCTTGAAAGTGATGCATCCAAATAATCCTCTTTAAGCTCGGGACGCATCCACCTCAAGGCACCATCACTCTCACGTCATGCGAGAGCCCACACCTACATCAAATACAATAGAGGTGGTCTTTGGTACCCATACTCTTTTGGGTCCATGAGGGTTAGTACCTTTTCTAACCCAAATAAATTTATTTGCTAAATTAACATCATGTATATGATCATAGCAAAATTTAGCAAGGTGGCCCTTACGTCCACAATGTGTACAAGTGTACACAGGAGCATACATGTGATGGGTGTGTACGTGAGGAGCATGTGTATTGATTGGTAGTCAAAAGTGCATTTTTATCATCATATTTACCATCACATTTTCATATTTATTCATTTAATTCTGCACATTTATTAATAATTTGTAATTTATTGTGTGCAGGCCTCGAATAATTATTTTTATAATAAATAAAGCCTAATGAAGCCCAAAAGCCCATATTTGAAGCCCAAGAGTAAAAGTGCAAATATCAATTGTCAAAGTGCAATTATGCAAGGGCTAAAGTTGCAATTATTAAAGATGAGTGAAGGATAGAATTCTACCCAACCCTAAACTCTTGCAGGATGAGGATAAAAGCCAAAGAGAGTGCAAAGATAAAAATTCAAAGAATTCGGATTCAGACTGTACACGTTTTAGTGTTTAAATCATAACTTTTGCTACAGTTATGCAAATCCGATGATTCAAGATGCTCCAGAAAGAAGACTTGAAGACCTACAACTCTTATGTTGATCAAACTTTCCAATTCAATCCGTAGATAAGCTGATTTTGGAGATCAACATGATAAGAAGTTGCAGGACAGATTTGAATTTCTGGAGATAAGATCTTTTTGGGAGAGTTGTACTAGGACTCTACATCTTCCAACACCTATAAATATCCCTGCAGATGCAACACAGAGAGTCCAGCGTCCAGCAAAGGGCCAAAGTTCAAATTTTTAGGGTTTCTTCTAGGTTTTCTTTTCTTTTTGTAATTTTTATGTAAGTGAGGGAGATGGCTTTGTTGAGGGTGACACCGACAGATGATTCTCTTCTCTTCCATTGTAATCAATAAAAAGGTAATTTTTATTTTGTTCTTATGTCGTTGCTTTTCTTTGTTTTCTCTTTCTTTTCTACTGTGTTTCTTTTTGTTGATCTTTGACGAGCACGCGAGCGTTTACCGAACCACAAGTATACCGAAGATTAGTAGGTTCCAACGATATTCCATGGCGATGTTCTCCTCCTCGAGGCGTATCAACTCATGCTTGCCCAAGGCTTGATGACCTAATGCGACAACGGACTGAGTTCGATCCCAAGGTTTATACGTTCAACGCCTCCGAAATAAGGTAGAAAGTGTTAGGTTTCGCATATTTTCTCCAACCAAGGTTAGTTTTCTATTCTTTTCTTTTCTTTTCTTTTTTGTAGATCAAATCCACACCTCTCCAATATTCTTTCCCACAACTCATTGTAAATACCACTTTTCTTTGTAAATACCATCGTGACTAACAAATTAACTAAAAAAGATAAATTTTTAGAGAAACTTGCTTAACGCTTCTATCGCAGTCCCTCCTTGAGGATCACGACCCGCATAGCCCTGCTACCGCGGATTAGAACTGAGAACCTCACACTATTATTTCCAAAATCTAATATCCTTATTTTTGTGTGCAGGAAAAATCAGTCAACAAATTGGCGCCGTTGCCGGGGAGGGACGGTAAGTTTATCTCTAATAAAAATTTAATTTTTAACAAATTCTTTATTCTTTTCTGTTTGCAGGTTTGGAGAACAGGAAACAGAAATAGAGCAGCAGTAAGGACATACAGCAACCCAGTGCCTCTGCCCTCGAAGGCAGAGCACGAGGGCCTGCAAGTTTGCCGCAGAAACGCGGCCAGAGCCGCGGATCCGCGGCAAGTGCAGTGAACTACTAATTCAGTTTTTTGCAGATTGCTGAAATTTGAGATTACTGCTTACTGCTCTATTCTGTTTTGTTCTGTGATATACCTGTAAATTGCTAATAATTCAACAGTAAATCATTGGTTGTTAAAAATAAAAATTGATTAGACGTTTGCATATTAGGCACGTGTCTTTTCAATTATTTTTTTTACTGTTGAAGAGTGCTGGAGAAGCAAGGTACGTACGCATTGCATGTAGAATAGGACTCATCTCTTGGTTGATTTTCTGCTTCGAGTGATTCTTATCTATTTATCTTGTACACTTGCACTAATTCATCTTAAGGGCATAACCCATTAACAAGATAAGGTGGGGATTTCATCACCCTTCCTTAGCCCAAAAATCATATCTCAAGCACTCACTAACCCAAACCTAACTTAAAAATTAGTAGACGTTGGCCCTAGGGACATCTCGGACTCAATAGGAGATTATCCTAAGGGGAACAGTGCTGGAAGTTGACTCTTGTCAAATCAGTGTCTAGGAAAGGGATTGAGGGCCGAAAGCCCGAAGATTGGTGGTTATTTAATTAAGGAACGTCTTTGACGGAAAACCTCCCACCACTCTTGCCCTGACCTGGCTGATTAACTTGTGGTCAAAGTCTGCACCCAACCTCCTGTGGACGGTCTAACCAGTTAGGAGTCGTCTAGGTCATAGGTCTACCCTAACTTAGGTTAGAATTTTCTTTTTGTTTGTTTGTTTGTTGTGTTTGTGTTGGTGTGATATGGCATATAATAATAATTCCAATTTTAATCCATATTACACCCCTAACTATTATTCGGATATTACCAACCCGGCATACCCTAACTTTGACCAATCTAGTGTGCCGGAATGGTCTTATCCGAATGACTATAACCCACACCCCCCATCTTATGACTATAATTTCCATAATAATTTCAACTCGTCACAGAGTTCATGGGGTTCGAGTCCCCCGAGTCTAATTCTCAACCAAATTGTCCTCCATATCCATCTAGTCCACATTCTTCCCAAGATTCATACTCAGATCCACCCATTCAGAATAGAAAACCATCTATCGGGGAAATGATGAGTATGCACGAGTCCAAGCAACAACCACCATCAATCTTAGACATGATGATGCGTGAGTCCACCGACTCACAACTTCATCACGATCTCACTTCCTCTTTCCAAATCCAATTCCAAAAGAGGCTTGAAGCCATGACTCAGGCTAGATTAGCTCGCGAGCATGATTTAGATATGATGGTTCAATCTTTGCGTTCTTACAGTTCGGCAAATTCTGATATCGCTGACCACTCTCTTAGAGCCGACGAACCAAGTTGCTTTGGACAACAAGATTCTATTTCAGTGCCATCATCTGAACTTGCCGAAACTCCAAATCTTGATAATTTGGCAAGTTTTTCCTTTCCTGAAATAGAACTTGAGCATGAATATGATCATGATCTCCCACTTGATGATTCAATTTTACTTCCTGATCCAATAATGACTCCAGTGTCTCCACCTGATTTCACTTCTCCCGAGTCAACATTGGATCCTATTCCAATTCATTATGAAATTGAATCACCCATTTTAGATGATCATATTGAACTTGACCTAGATTCTCACAATCTCTTTACTTCTGAAACTGATTGTACAATTCTGACGGAAGATGTTGACCTTAGTTTTGAAGAATTGTATGGCGATGAGCTAGAATTCCTTAATATTGGAAGTAAAGAGATATCACCCATATTAGGTCACATTCCATTGTGGGAAGAAGATTGTGGACTTGAGTTTCAATTTCTTGACTTGGACCCAATTCTTGAACCTAGCCCGACTCCTGAGCCCTTACTTGATTTGAGCATTTTCCCTGAGTCGGTATTCGTTCCCGCACCTATATTGTCCAAGTCAATAATTCCATCTTTTCATACTCCATTTTGGGACAAGGAGGTTGACACAATTGACTCTGAAATTTATTATGAAATTTGGAAATTTGATGGGGTGGAAATTTTAAAAAATGATCACACATACATTTTGTAGGTTATACACGAAAAATTTTGGTGGGTTCCTCCATGAAATTTATGTTATCTTGATTGGGTAGCAACGCTTGGCCCAATTAGACCACCACCGGAAAACCCCCTAAGGTAATTTTCTGCCTTCCCTTGTTCTGTTTCATGCATATATGCATTCATTCATACATTGAGGACAATGCATGAGATAAGTGTGGGGGTGGGCTTTACTAACATACTAACATAGGTAGACACTAACAAAATTTGACAAAATTTGCTAAAATTAAAAAAAAATGTTATAAAAAGGACAGTATTTTGACTTATTTTTGAAAGAAACCTAAGTTAGTTTAAGGATTAGGAAAATCATGATTAGGATTTCTAAAAACTTGGTCAAAATAAATAAATTGTTTAAATTTTAGGTATAGGAGAGAAATTGAATAAATAATTAGTCTTGATTTTTACCTTAATGAAATATGCATACCAAATGCATATCTAGGATTCTAAGACAAAGACCTTGTGCCTCATAAAAAAAAGAGAAAAAAAAAGAAAAAAAAATCACCAATTAAGCTGATACATGTGCCTCAAGAAGCATAAGTATTCATGCCTAAAGGTGAGTAAATAAAATAAAGTCCTTAGTTTTGGGCCTAGTTCACTCGAATTTGAGTCCGCGGGGTGTTTTCTCACCTGGTGCCCTAAAGCCAACCGGTTGGGAGTCATCGACTTTAAGTTCGTTACATGGGTGGATTAGAAAGCCTAAGAAGACTAAGAAATATAATATATGTATTAACACATCTAATAATCAATTAGTTAGGTATGAGGGCCTCAAGAAGCCTTGATGCTTATACGAAAGAAAATTAGATGAGTTATACATGCCAAAAAAAAAAAATTATATTAACACATCTAATAATCAATTAGTTAGGTATTAGGGCCTCAAGAAGCCTTGATACTTACACGAAAGAAAATTAGATGAAGTTATAAAAATAATAAAGAGGCATGAGAGTCCAAGTTAAGGAATTCCTAGTAAAAACATAAGGATGCATATGATTTTTGGTAACGAAAAAGACTATATTAGAAATTCAATTTTAATTCTTACCTAAAATGGAAAACAATTAACTTTATTAAGACTAAGTTTAAAGAATGAATAAAAATGAGGATCCTAAAACTTATAGACTACTTAGTCTCTTCAATAATAATTCAAATATTTTTCTTTTTATGGATTTTGTGGGTGCAATCCGCTGAAAACCCTCACGAGACAACACTCGTCCTCTAGGGTAACCTAGAGGTTTAACGGCTTGTTGCACGTGCTAAGTGCAACCGTGATTCCTACGAAAGTGAGTTAGGTTAGATTAACTTTTCTTCTTTTTCTTTTTCTTTGTTTTTACTCGAGGACGAGCAAAAAGATAAGTGTGGGGGTGTGATTGGTAGTCAAAAGTGCATTTTTATCATCATATTTACCATCACATTTTCATATTTATTCATTTAATTCTGCACATTTATTAATAATTTGTAATTTATTGTGTGCAGGCCTCGAATAATTATTTTTATAATAAATAAAGCCTAATGAAGCCCAAAAGCCCATATTTGAAGCCCAAGAGTAAAAGTGCAAATATCAATTGTCAAAGTGCAATTATGCAAGGGCTAAAGTTGCAATTATTAAAGATGAGGGAAGGATAGAATTCTACCCAACCCTAAACTCTTGCAGGATGAGGATAAAAGCCAAAGAGAGTGCAAAGATAAAAATTCAAAGAATTCGGATTTCAGACTGTACACGTTTTAGTGTTTAAATCATAACTTTTGCTACAGTTATGCAAATCCGATGATTCAAGATGCTCCAGAAAGAAGACTTGAAGACCTACAACTCTTATGTTGATCAAACTTTCCAATTCAATCCGTAGATAAGCTGATTTCGGAGATCAACATGATAAGAAGTTGCAGGACAGATTTGAATTTCTGGAGATAAGATCTTTTTGGGAGAGTTGTACTAGGACTCTACATCTTCCAACACCTATAAATATCCCTGCAGATGCAACACAGAGAGTCCAGCGTCCAGCAAAGGGCCAAAGTTCAAATTTTTAGGGTTTCTTCTAGGTTTCTTTTCTTTTTGTAATTTTTATGTAAGTGAGGGAGATGGCTTTGTTGAGGGTGACACCGACAGATGATTCTCTTCTCTTCCATTGTAATCAATAAAAAGGTAATTTTTATTTTGTTCTTATGTCGTTGCTTTTCTTTGTTTTCTCTTTCTTTTCTACTGTGTTTCTTTTTGTTGATCTTTGACGAGCACGCGAGCGTTTACCGAACCACAAGTATACCGAAGATTAGTAGGTTCCAACGATATTCCATGGCGATGTTCTCCTCCTCGAGGCGTATCAACTCATGCTTGCCCAAGGCTTGATGACCTAATGCGACAACGGACTGAGTTCGATCCCAAGGTTTATACGTTCAACGCCTCCGAAATAAGGTAGAAAGTGTTAGGTTTCGCATATTTCTCCAACCAAGGTTAGTTTTCTATTCTTTTCTTTTCTTTTTTTTTGTAGATCAAATCCACACCTCTCCAATATTCTTTCCCACAACTCATTGTAAATACCACTTTTCTTTGTAAATACCATCGTGACTAACAAATTAACTAAAAAAGATAAATTTTTAGAGAAACTTGCTTAACGCTTCTATCGCAGTCCCTCCTTGAGGATCACGACCCGCATAGCCCTGCTACCGCGGATTAGAACTGAGAACCTCACACTATTATTTTCAAAATCTAATATCCTTATTTTTGTGTGCAGGAAAAAATCAGTCAACATGTATGCCGTGGAGGGTGTGCATGCAAAGATGGAACTTGTTTCTTTCGAAACAAAGATTCCAAACGTGTATGGCTCGAAACACAATGGCTCAAAGTGGAGCCTAAACAATCCATATTCTTCTTTAGCATAGATATATCATTTTAATTAAAGAAGAAGTGTGGCATGCAATAGGTGAGCTAGATGAAACTATCCTAGCATGGCAAACATGTGAATCTATATCATTTTGGAAAGAATCATTTTTCTTTAAAACAATTCTAACTCCTTGGAAATAGAAGCAATTTTCAATTTTAAAGAATCATTTTCTTTTAAAACAAAATTAACTTTTAAAGATAAGTTTTCATTTTTCTTCAAAATTGTTTCACAATCATTTTTAGATTTTAACAATTTATTTCTTTTAGAGAAAGATCAAGTCTAGATTTTAATGAATCTCTTTAATAGAAACTCCACTTTATCTTGCAAAACCAAATCAAGTTTTGAACATAAATCCTTATTTTCTTCTTTTAGTTCAAAACTTTTCTTTTTCAACAAATTATATTTTTCCAATAATTTTTCACATACAATGGATAGTTCTTCATTCAAGGTATTAGCATCAATATTCTCATCACATGAAGAACTAGCATCATCACTATCTAATGAGTTTCCAAGTATACCTCAATGGAGTCATTCCCTTGGACCATAAAGCATTGTGGTTCGGATTCTCCACTAGATTCATCCTCCATTATGTTGGCGTTTGAAGCTCGGATGAAATCAACTTGTTCCACACTGAAAAGGCAGAATCAAAGTTAGAAACGAGCATAAGATAATCTTTGTTAAGCGTGCTTCTAATAGCCTCAAGGGCTTGTGTATTGGCCCCTACATGATTGCGGTTACCAAGATAGCATTTCTTGGTAGCGGCAAGGAAAACATGCAAACCTAGGGTTTTTAAATACATGGACATCCTAAGTTTCCATGTGTCAATGTTGGAAACATCAAACATGGGAGGTGACAAGCAATCCATGAGTGTGTGCAAACAAATAATGTGCAAATGTAAATGATAGATTAGCAAACCAAGTTCACACTCCTAGGTGGTTAAACCAAATATCAGGAGCGTAGGCTCTGATACCGATTGTAAGTACACCTAGAGGGGGGTGAATAGGTGTACCGCTAATCTAATGAAAATAATGCAGAAATTAAAACTAAATTGCAACAACACTTCGTGCAACCAACAAGTGTAGCCAAATTCCCCGTGAAGGGTTCTGGACTAACTCCTCTTGATTCCTCTGAATAAGAGTTGAGGCGCTATATGAAGCTCTCGTGGTTAGGCACAAGTGAGGCACACACAAACAATCCAAGCATATAGGGATAGGCAATAATGAATCAATGCAAGGCACAACATAGGCATATAAGATATGACAATATGAATAATGCACTACATAAATAAAGAGAGAGAGTTGAGAGTCAATTAATCAAACGCAAACAAGATGTGTTTCGAGGTTCGAGCACCGAGCTCTATGTCCCCGCCTTCACCGAGAAGGATTTCCAATCCACTAGGAGTACCGAACTGCTCTCTCAACCAATACAACCTCCACCGAGGCAATACAAATGGTCTACCGAAGACCGGAGTACCAAACTCCACCAAACCAATACAACCACAATCCACCTCTACCAAAGAGGGATACAAATCCAATCCACCTCCACCTCACCAAGAGGGAGCAAACCACAATCTCAACCTCTACCAAAGAGGGAGCTAACCACAACCCAATCCACCTCTACCAAAGAGGGATATCACAAATAAAGGGTGGTTACAACAAGGTGGTTACAAAGACCACAAACCAAATTTTCCCACAAATAAAGATCCTATAGAATAGGATAGATGATATAGCTCAAGTGAAAAACAAGTGTTTTGATCAAAGAAAATCTCTTGGGAAAATATCAAATAGATATAGATTTTTAGATCAAGAAACTAATTACCAAAAACCTATTTTCTTTGAAATAAACAAAACACTTTAAAACAAATAAGATGGATCTTTTTGGCACTAAAACACTTTTGAAAACTTGTTTAAAACACTGGAGAAACTCTGAAAATTTTGCTCTTAAAAACTTAGCCAAAAACTCAAGCAATGGGGTATATATACACCCCAATCCAAAAAGCAGCCATTAAGCAGATTTCTGATCTTGGCGGCTGGCGGTCGACCGCCCGGTCGACCGCCAACGTTTAAAAATTTAACCGTTGGAAGCCAGCGGTCGACCGTCCCAATCCAGATAGCAAATGCTCTCTGGCCGGTCGACCGCTCGGTCGACCGCCCTTGCCTAACGGTCGACCGGTCGGTCGACCGCCCCAACCCGAGAGTTGGGTGCTTGCAGTTGGTCGACCTCTCGGTCGACCGGCCCAAGTGGCAAACCAAGCGTGCACATTTGGTGCACGTCGGTCGACCGGTCTGGTCGACCGACTCTGCGTCCGGTCGACCGGCCCGGTCGACCGCCAGAGCCTGGCAGGCTGGGTTCTGGGTCAGAAAACTTAGGTTAAAAATATTCTAATAAATCCCATAAAACTTCTAAAAATCCACAAAAATAGTTTCTAACATTATATATGATATACAAACATGTGTTAAAAATTTCAACACAAATATCAAATATTTTAAACCATTTTTGTGTTATGAAAAAATTACCGAAAACCAAAACCTGTATTTTTCCGAACTTAGATTTTTCAAGTAAACTTTGTCCAAACCTTATCCAAATACAAAAACATGATACTTAAGCATTTTAAAGCATATTGCATATGGATATAGGTCCAACATACATGAAACATATACATATCATTGTTTTTGTCTTTAATTACCAAAATATGTTTTGTTAAAAATACCAAAACACCAAACCTCATGAATAGGCATATCAAAATAAGTTTGTCTAGGAAGTTAAGCAAGCATGTATATAGAATGAATCTACTATACATAAACTTTTTAAACTTGTTTTGATCTAACTTTTCATGAAAACAAATATCGGTTAAACCAAAAACCGAAATACCAAATCCAAAACATAAAACGTGTGTGTATTGTGAACTTTAGCATATCACACTATCTAATCTTTACACATGGATCTAAAATAAACTAAAAACTATGGTACCGATATCTTCTTGAGGAACTCCGTCTTCAAGGCGACTCGATCCAAAATGTGATCTACCGAGCTTGACTCCAACGAGTGCTATATATGATCTTGAAGCTCGGGCTCTGGAATCCCACGTGAAAGCTTCCAAACCATCTTGTTGAAGCTAATCACCAACTAATATCTTGATAAAAGATCTGCAACTAAACATCACAAGATTATTAGTAAACATAACTACATGAGTTAATCATCATCAAAAATAGAGTGGAAGCCCTCTGGGCCAACACCCTTACCATAACCTGAAACATAATAATCTATGAAGGGGTAAGCTCAACAGCTCAGCGAGGAGAGATAAAAAAATCAAGAGAATGATATACATGTCAGAATAAAAGGAAGCATATTTTTCTTCAAATGTCAAGGCAAATATAGTTAAGGAAAAGAAACAACTATATCAAGTTGAACACTCAACCCAACTATCATTATGGTTTGCAAAATGACCTGACTCCTTCGGTCAGTGACTCTATCACTTAAATCTTTGCACTGTAATTTGCAGGGTCTATTAGTTGTATCAAATACTTTACTTTAGTGACTTAGTTTTTAATCGAATTCATCTCACGGGTACATATTGCATACCCTATACACGATGGTACACTAGTCACAATAAGTTAATCCAGGTAATATATATCACCAAACATATTTAAATATTGTATATCGTATCACACTTTAAGTACTGTATGGATTAACACGTACACTTTCACACATCATATAATATTTCATTATTTCTTATAATAAACTAAAGTTTCACAGTCCTACATCGAGGAAAAGCATACAACATTATTCATTATGAATAAGTATATCTTTACATTATGATGTACGATCCATCTCGCACACCGTCTTCGCACCCACGGGCTCCCGCCGGCCCCTTCCTTCATATAACAACTCAGAATATCATACGCCGTCTTCACACCTACCAGCTCCCGCTGGCCCCTTCCTTCGTTTAACAACATATAATGTCATACCTTGTCTTCACACTTACCAGCTCCCGCTGGCCCCTTCCTTCGTTTGACAACACACAATGTCTTACGCCGTCCTCACACCTACCAGCTCCCGCTGGCCCCTTCCTTTAACAACACACAACATCACATACACATCAACTATCAAGATAATATACACAGTGTCAGTTATATTATTATATACTTATTCTAATAACCAATCATGTGACTAATGTGTCACACATGGCCAAGTTCGTGTAACTAATAAGTACATGCATGTATTCAAACATACATACACTTATATTTCTCCTTCATTCAATAACGTATCATTTACATTCTCGATACCCGTCCTTTGGTTATAAGATTAGTTCTTTTAACTAGTTATGATTTTTTATTCACATATTGGATATTTGGTGAATTGATTTAACTATACTACTTATCCGGGTCCAGGATCTTAATATGTTTTGATGTTAATAACTGTGTAGCACCCCGTTCCCGGGATACGTACCCTGATATGTGTCCCAAAATTTTTCCAACCGTATTGTTTAAATTTTCTTCAAGTATTTGTCTTTGGGTTGTGATTACTTATATTATTGTATATCGAATCTGGATTCTCAGATCTAGAGTAAGCCCTGACCCGGACCGAGAACCAGATACTAGCTTGCTGCCCAATTTGACTTTTTGGATGTCCGATTTGATCGATTCTGTTTTAGACACTGTTTTCTAATATTTTAGATTTTTTATGATTTTTAGAAATTTTCAGAATTTTTCTACAAAATCTCCAAAACCGGTGTCAGTCGGCATCGCTGACTAATTCTCAGATTTTTAGTTTTCAAACGAGATTGAATTTTTAAAAATAAATTACACATTACTTCTTAGAATTTTATTTTCTATGTAAAAATATTTTTTTGAATTTTTCTAAATTTATCAAAATTTCACCTACTCTGGCGCCGGTCGATATCGCCATAAAATTTTAAGATTTTAATTTGAAAACTTCATTGAATTTCTCAAATCTGATTTCATCGAGCATCTTAAAATAATATTTTATATTTTTGAGAATTTTTCAGAACGTTTCTAAAACAGTCAAATTTTCGCCCTATTAAAATAATAATATTATTTACCGACAATTTCTTTTCTTGCTTTTTCTTTCTCTGCTCCCCTACTTTGTACTTTCAAAAATTATAATAAATAAATTATTTAATAAAAAAATTTTAAACTATTTTATTTTCTTTTTGTTCTTCTTATTATTTTTTCCCCTTTTCTTTAATTTTCTTATTTTTCTTCTTTTCTTTTCTTCTCCTTCACTCCGCCTCCATACCCTGGCAGCTGCAGCCGCAGCCGCAGCAAGGAGAGAAGGGTATGATGGGCTGAGCAGCCCATCCCTCCCATCCCCTTTTATCATCACCCTCTCTTTCCTCTTCATTTAATCTCCTACCTCTTCCTTCTCTTCCCATTTCCAATTTCATTTTAACTCCAAACCACTTCAAACTAACCCAGCTCCTTCATCTTCCCCTCAACTGCCACCTGCCACCCTCACCACTGCCACTGGCGCCCTAGCCGCTACCGCTGCCGCACCCCCCAACTCCCCGCCTCCTTCCCCACTTCCACCATCTCCAATTTCCCTTTCCTTTCCTCCAATTTCAACATAACCCAACACTTCATCTTCTTCTTCTTCTCCAAAATCACCATCAATTCCACCTAAATCCTCCACTCCAACCACCCTATCATCACCTCCTCCTCCTCCTTTAACTCCCCACCACCTCCAATAATTACCATCACCACCACAACCACCATACCCGCCACCACCATCAACTACCACCACCAAACTCCTCCACCAACTCCAAATTGAAATCACCTAGAGGGGGGTGAATAGGTGATAATGCTAATATAATGAACTTAATGCGGAATTTAAAAACTAATTGCAATTACAACAATTAATGCAACCAACAAACGATGCACACACAAGCTAGCCAAGAATATAAATATGAATGATCAATATGAAATGATGCAAGGCACAAAGTAAAGAGAGAGAGAGAGAGAGTAAGAGTCAAGGGATCAAGCGCAAACAACAAGATATGTTTCGAGGTTCGAGCATCCAGCTCTACATCCCCGCCTTCACCCAGAAGGATTTCGAATCCACTAGCTTGTCCATACAGGACTCCCACACAGGGAACCTCCACTGAGGATTTGGGGCAATACAATAACTAGGAGTACCAACTCCTCTCTTTACAACCACAACCTCCGCCTTGAGGCAAAGCACCAAGCCAACAAACAATCACCTCACAACTTGAGGGATTAGCACAAAGCTACACAAGGATCACCTCACAACTTGAGGGATGCAACCTACTTGCACAACCTCCTCAACACAATGAGGGAAAGGCACAAAGCCAAGCAAATAAGGTGTTTATAACTTGGTGATCAATAGACCACAAATAATCTCTTTTCCCACACAAAGATCCTATAGAATAAGATAGTAGATGTAGCTCAAGTGTGGAGAAAACCAAAGGAATAGAAATCAAAAACTAAAAGAAAATCCTTGGGAAAAACTAGAAACCAAGATAAAGAAGTTGAATCAAACACTTTTCCCAGAAACCCTTTTCTTTGATTTCCAAACCCTATCAAAAACACCAAATAGATTGTTCAATTTAAAGCCCAAAAACTTCTTTTGATTGCTGTGAAAACACTGGAGAGTCAGGAAAAATTAGCACCAAAAATCTTAGAGAAAACCTCTTTCCAATGGGGTATTTATAGCCCCCAACAAATTATAGCCGTTGGCAGCAGAAACTGCCAAAAATGAACTACCGGTCGACCGGTCGGTCGACCGGCCAACGGTCACTTTTTGACCGCTGGCAGCTACCGTTCGACCGGGTGGTCGACCGGCCCCAGAACCAGAGAGCAACAGCTCTCTGGCCGATCGATCGCTCGGTCGACCGAGCGGTCGACCGAAAGCAACCCGAGAGCAACCTGCTCTCAGTCGGTCGACCGTGCGGTCGACCGGCTTATGGGGCAGCCAGCATGCACGTATCCGTGCACGTCGGTCGACCGGCTACTTGGTACGGTCGACCGTCTGGTCGACCGACCTAGCCTGACTGAGGCAGTTCTGGTCAGAAAAACATGTTATTTTTTAATTCTAAAAATTCTCATAAATCTTCTAAAATACACAAATATAGTTTTATCATTTTATATTGATATACAAACTTGTGTTAAAAATTTCAACACAAATTTCAAACATTATGAACCATTTTTGTGTTATAGAAATTTTGCCAAAATCCAAAAACCGTATTTTCTAAAACTTGAATTTTTGAATTGAAAATACGTTTTGTCCAAAATTCATCTAAATATAAAAACATGATATTTAAACACTTTGAAGCAAGTTGCATATGGACATAAGTCCAATATACATGAAACATATATATATCCATATTTTTGACTTTAATTCCTAAATTATGTTTTGTTAAAAATACCAAAACACTAAACTCATGAAATAGACTATCAAACTAAGTTTGTCTAAGAAGTTGAAGCATGCATGTATATAGAACAAATCTAATATACATTAAACCATGTAAACTTGTTTGAATCTATCTATTCATGAAAACCAAGATCGGTTAAACTAATCAAACCGAAAACCAAAACGGAAACATGAAACGTGTGTTGTGAACTTGAGCATATCATACTATTCTAATCTTTACAAATGGATCTAAACACAAAACTAAAATAGGTACCGATGTCTTCTTGTAGAGCGCCGTCTCCAAGCCGGCTCGATCCAAAACTCCAAAACTCCGAGCTTGACTCCAACGAGTGCTATATATGATCTTGATGCTCGGGCTCTGGAACCTCCTCGTGAAAGCTTTCAAACCATCTTGTTGAAGCTAATCACCAACTAATATCTTGGTTAATGATCTGAAACTAAAATCACTAGATTATTAGTACACATAACTACATGAGTTAATCATCATCAAAACTAGAGTGGAAGGCTTTGTTGGCCCAAAGGCCTTCCACCCTAGTTTTGATGATGATTAACTCATGTAGTTATGTTTACTAATATTCTTGTGTTGTTTAAGTTTCAGATCTTTAACCAAGATATTAATTGGTGATTAGCTTCAACAAGGAGTTTAGAAGCTTTCATAGTGATTCCAGGGCCAAAGCTTCAGGATCACACATTGCCTAGCCCATGGATGGAGTTTTGGAGCAAGTCAACTTGAAGATGAAGATCATCAAGGAGACTTGGGTATCCATAGTTTAGATAGTGTGTTTAGATCCATTTGTAAAGCTTAGTATAGTTGATATGCTCAAGTGCACTAACACACACGTTTTTATGTTGGTTTTGGTTTTCATGAATAGTAGATCAAAACAAGTTTACTTTATTTCTATGTATATTAGATATGTTCTAGATATACATACATGCTTTAAACTTGCTAGACAAACTTATTTTGACTATCCTATTCATGTATTGATAAATCAAGTTTGATAAAAATACAAGTTTTGTTTTTTGATAAAATTTGCAAGACTCAAAAATGAATTGATATGATTGATATATGTCTTGAAATTTTTATCACTTGTTTGTGTTTCAATATAAAATATTAAAACAAGTTTTATGGGATTTTCAGAAAAGATAAAAGATTTTTATAAAATATTTTTCCCAGTTTTTCTGACCCAGATTTCTGTTCCAGGCTTCAATCAGTTGACTAAGTCAACTGACCTAGTCGACTTGGCTGAAGTCGGTCGACCGGGCCGGTCGACCGACGTGCACAAATCTGTGCACGTTTGGAGACACCGGGACGGTCGACCGTCCGGGTCGATCGGGCTGAGAGCAGTGCTCTCTGTTTGTTTGGGTCGACCAGGCCGGTCGACCGTGGTTGCCCAACGGTTACATTTCTGACCGTTGGCGGTCGACCGGGCCGGTCGACCGTCAGCCTGTCAGGCTGCCACATCAGCCTAACGGCTAGTTTTCTGATGGAGGTATAAATACCCCATCTCTTGGGCTGTTTTGACAAGACTTTTGACAAGAAAATTTTCAGAGTTTATTTAGTGTTTAAACTAGTTTTCAAAAGAGTTTTTGAGCCAAAAAGATTTCATCTCTCTTGTTTTGGGTTTTTGGAAAATCAAAGAAAATAGGAATTTGGGATATTGTATTGGTTTTCATTCTCTATCTTTTACAAGAGTTTTTCAAGTATTTCTTTGTTGCTTGTTTCCAAAAACACCTTGATTTCCACACTTGAGCTATATCTTCTATCCTAATCTATTTAGGATCTTGTTTTGTGAAAAAAGAAAAAGGAAAGAGGTTTGTGGTTGAAAGAGACCACCTATTGTAAACCCTTGATTTCTTGGTTGCTCCCTCTTGGTAGAGGTTGAGGTTGTGTAATTGGGTTGTTGGTTTGCTCCCTCTAGTGAGAGGTGGAGTTTGGTTGTAAACCCTCTTCGGTAGAGGTGTTGTGGTTGTATTGGCTACAGGCCTACCCTCGGTTGTGAGGTGGTTGTTTGAGAGAGGAGTTTGGTACTCCTAGAGTTGTAACAAATCCTCTTCGGTAGAGGTTCCCTCGGTGGGAGATAGTGGATTGGAAATCCTACATGGTGGTGTAGGCGGGGATGTAGAGCTAGGGGCTCGAACCTCGAAACATATCCGTGTGTTTGCGTTTGATCCAATATCTCTCAACTCTCTCTCTCTCATTTATTTGTGCAAAGCATCATACTTCATTCATATCATATTTGCTTGTGTTGAGCATAACTCATATTGTCATATCATATCTATTTGCTTGCATTGTGCCTTGCATATATTCATATTGCTATTCATCCTTATTTGCTTGGCTTGCTTGTGTGTGTGCCTAACTTATACTTAACCAACAAGAGCTTCACATAGCACCTCAAACCCATTCAAGGGGAATCAAGAGGAGTTAGTCTAGAGCCCTTCACGGGAAATTCAGCTACACTTGTTGTGTTGTATTAAGTTTGTGCAAGATTTGCATTAGCTTCCGCATTTAGTGCATTTAGTTCCTAGATTAGCACTTACACCTATTCACCCCCCTCTAGGTGTTTTTCAATTGGTATCAGAGCTAGTGCTCCTGATACTTAGGCTTAACATCCTAGGAGTGAGATCTATTTGCTTACTAGTCTATTGTTTGCATTTGCTTGTTTGCACACTCATATAGTTTATACCATGGACTTCATGACCCCACCTAGCTTTGACCCTTCCAACATTGCTGTTTGGAAGTATAGGATGTCCATGTACCTAAAGACCCTAGGTTTGCATGTCTTTCTTGCGGCCACCAAGAAATGCTATCTTGGAGATCGCAATCATATAGGGCCAATGCACAAGCCCTTGAGGCCATTTGAAGCACATTACCTAAAGATTATCTTATGTGTGTTTCTAACCTTGATTCCGCTTTTGTAGTGTGGAACAAATTGATAACAACCACCACCTCCGAGCTTCAAGTACAAATCCAAGAAGCGGAGTCTAGTGGAGAATCCGACTCACAATGCTTGATGATCCAAGGGAATGACTCCCTTGAGGTACATTCGGAACCCCACTTAGATGCTAATGATGCTAGTTCTTCATGTGATGACAATATGGATCCCCATGCTTTAAATGAAGAACTTTCTATTGTTTGTGAAAAATTAATAGAAAAATATAATGTTTTGAAAAAGAAAAGTCTAGGCATTAACAATGAAAATAAAAATTGATTGCTAGACTTGATGTTATTTTGCAAGAGAAGGATGAGATTGCTAATAAAAGGGACTCATTAAAATCTCAACTTAATCTTGCTTTAAATGAAAATAAAATTTTGAAAAATAAAAATGATTGTGAAGATGTTTTGAAGAAAAATAATTCTTTAACTTCAAAACTTGATTTTTTTTAAAAAGTAACCATTCTTTGAAAAATGAAATTGAATTTATTTCAAAAGAATTAGAAATTTATTTAAAGAAAAATAAATCTTTGAAAAATGATTTAGATTCTCATGTTTGCCATCTAGGGTAGTTTCACCTAGATCACCTATTGCATGTGCCACCTCTTCTTTAATTAACAATGATATATCTTTGATTAAGAAGAGTGTTGATTGTTTGGGCTCCACTTTGAGCCAATGTGTTATGGGCCATACACGCTTGGAATCCTTGATTCGAAAGAAACAAGTTCCATTTATGCATGCACACCCTCCACGGCATACACATGCTAATCACGGACACTCTCATCACATGTATGCTCATGTGTACACTTGTACACATTGTGGACGTAAGGGCCACCTTGCTAAATTTGCTATGATAGATTACATAATGTAAATTTAGCAAAGAATTTGTTTGGGTTAGAGAAGGAACTAACCCCAATGGACCCAAAAGAGTATGGGTACCAAAGACCACCCCTAAAGTTTTTGATGTAGGTGTGGGCTCTCACATGACGTGAGAGTGATGACACCTTGGAGTGGATGCGTTCCGGACTTAAAAGGAAATCAATTGGATGCATCACTTTCAAGGGAAGATTTGGTGGAGAGGACCACCATGTTTTGGAGACAAGGAGAGTTGCTTCTTCAGTTTTGGTAACAATCCTTTACTCCCATTTATTATTTACATGCTTTCATAATTAAAATTTTTAGCATGTTTAATGTTTTATAGCATGTTTCATTGTCTATGGATTAGTATGTAAATACCATGATTATTAGATCCTTGACATACATGTATAGTATTTGAGACACACATGCTTATATGAACCCATTCTTAGCGTTCTCACTTTTGTTTAAGCTATAATGTACATCATGAATCTAATACATGTGAATTTACATAGTAATCATGTTTTAGTTTTATCATGATGATTTTTATTTTTGTTTTAATGCTTCATGTAAGATTACTTGTTTAGATGTTAGTTTTCATTAAGACTAGGACTTATACTTGTACATATAGTGGGCCACAAAAAATCTATATATGTTTGGGCTTGAATGCTATTTTGAACCCATTGGATGTGCTAGTATAGTCTAGTTTTGATGATTCATACATTTTAAACTTGTATTCCTATTTTTGAATTTGTTTTATGATTGTGAGTTTTCACTTCATGTATATGTGTATTATTGCCAAACTCTAAGAT
Organism: Agave tequilana; assembly: GCA_038442645.1. Taxonomy (NCBI): domain Eukaryota; kingdom Viridiplantae; phylum Streptophyta; class Magnoliopsida; order Asparagales; family Asparagaceae; genus Agave; species Agave tequilana. The sequence goes on from JAVJIF010031712.1 coordinate 105,528, forward strand.
ATACATGTATAACCCTTGAGTCATTTGCCTTTCATGCAAATCTATATATGGACTCAATTGTGTTTAGGGATATGTATGTATACTTATTGTGTTGACAATTCATGCATATACCATGAAATGAAATTTGTTTTGATGAAGATTTAGTTTTTCTTGATTTGTGTTTAATTGTTTAACTTCATGTATATGTCTATCTTGTCCAAACTATTAGATATACATGTTTATCCTTTTGAGCCACATGCCTTCATGCATATATATTTGTGGACTCTTTATGTTTTTGGATATGTATGTATACTTTAGTTTGTATTAGACATACGTATACCTTGAAGATTAATAAGTTTTAATGATTTTCATGTTTTCTTGTTTCAATGAATTTTGAGCTTAATTGGAATTTCATAATGCCATGTCACACATTACTTGTACACTCACCATTTTTAAAATATTTCTCATGAGTATGTTTTCATGAGCTTGTATGGACTTTATTGAATATTGAGTGTTTTAAGTGCTATGTGATTTACATGTGTTTTATGAAAATTATTTTTGTTGTATTCCTTACTTGAAGGATTTCGTACTAGTTTAAAAGATTTTTCATTTAACTAGTTCGTATTATTCTTTTGGTATAGTTTTTCAAACAAAGCTTATTTTCAAATCTATTTTTGAAAAACCCTACCCTTAACGGGAGGTTGGATGGGAGTCCATGCCTTGTATGTTTATATTGAAAATCATTTTAAACTTGTGCATGAGATGAGAGGATCAGTTATATGAGTTATACCATGCTTTTATGTCAATTGGTATCATTGAACTCTTTCAATTGGTATCATTTTGATTTTTTTTGTATACTCATATGTTTATTGTGTATGTAATTTTCAATTGGTATCATCTATTGGTGATTGGTTACTCATTCTATTTCATACACATATACTTGTTTTATTTGTACTTAAGATATAAATTTTTCACACAAATTTTGTTTATGCTAGAGCTTGAGCTTCAACTTTATTTCAATTGATTTAGTTTTCAATTGGTATCTTATTTCAAGCCTACGCATTGTTTTGTTGGTATTTCACAAAGGGGAGAAAATTCGATTTTCATATTTCAATTGGTATTTAGTTTTTCACTCCCTTACTTTATGATAGAAAATAGTCATTTCATTGTTTATATGACTTAAAAGAAAATTACTATCTTTTGATATCAAGATGTTTTGTGTTTAAATTGGTATCTAAAAATTTTGTTTAAAAAAAAAATAAAAGTTTTGATTTATATTGACTATATGCAAGGAGAGCTTAACATCTCTTCTACATATAAATTCATGTTGAGTGTATTGTATATTGAAGAGCTTAACATCCCTTCTTTATGTGGTACACGTGTGTAGGGGGAGCTTCACATCTCCTCTTATGCATTACATAATGTGTTTTATGTGAATTAGGGCTTAACATCCCTCTTTCATGTAATGCATATGTGTAGGGAAGCTAACTTAGCGTCTTCCTCTTCATAAATGTATATAGCATATAACATTTATTGATCTTTGTTTACTTTTCTATTGGTATTAAGATGCTTCATTGACATATGTTTCTATAGATATCATGTTGATTATAGTCACCCCTTATTGACTTTGTTTTTTGTTTTAGACAAAAAGGGGGAGAACATTGTTTTATTGTTTTGATTGACAAAAGGGGGAGAAAGATTTTTACCCCTCATTTATTGTTTTGATTGTTTACCCCTTTGTTGATGATTGACAAAAAGGGGAGAATAATTTGAGTTTTATATATGGCATACTTATGTTTTTGCATATATTAAGTTTTATTAGTATCTAGAGCATCTAGTGTTTTGTTAATGTTTTATTAATTAATTGGTAACTAGAACTTCTAGAACATGTTTATGTGTTTTATGCATGTTGATGCATACATGTTTATGTACATTTATTGCATATCTTTGTTTATTTGTTTATGCATGAGTTAAGGGGGAGCTTCTTGAAGCTTAACTTTAATCCATGCATATATAACTCCATGAGTTTTGTTATCATCAAAAAGGGGGAGATTGTTGGCCCAAAGGCCTTCCACCCTAGTTTGATGATGATTAACTCATGTAGTTATGTTTACTAATATTCTTGTGTTGTTTAAGTTTCAGATCTTTACCAAGATATTAGTTGGTGATTAGCTTCAACAAGGAGTTTAGAAGCTTTTCATAGTGATTCTAGGGCCAAAGCTTCAAGATCACACATTGCCTAGCCCATGGATGAGTTTTAGAGCAAGTCAACTTGAAGATGAAGATCATCAAGAAGACTTAGGTATCCATAGTTTAGATAGTGTGTTTAGATCCATTTGTAAAGCTTAGTATAGTTGATATGCTCAAGTGCATTAACACACACGTTTTTATGTTTTGGTTTGGTTTTCATGAATAGTAGATCAAAACAAGTTTACTTTATTTCTATGTATATTAGATATGTTCTAGATATACATACATGTTTTAAACTGATAGACAAACTTATTTTGACTATCCTATTCATGTATTGATAAATCAAGTTTGATAAAATACAAGTTTTGTTTTTTGATAAAATTTGCAAGACTCAAAAATGAATTGATATGATTGATATATGTCTTGAAATTTTTATCACTTGTTTGTGTTTCAATATAAAATGTTAAAACAAGTTTTATGGATTTTCAGAAAAGATAAAAGATTTTTATAAAATATTTTTCCCAGTTTTCTGACCAGATTTCTGTTCCAGGCTTCAATCAGTCGACTAAGTCAACTGACCTAGTCGACTTGGCTGAAGTCGGTCGACCGGGTCGGTCGACCGACGTGCACAAATCTGTGCACGTTGGAGACACTGGGACGGTCGACCGTCCTCTATCCTAATCTATTAGGATCTTGTTTTGTGGAAAAAGAAAAAGGAAGAGGTTTGTGGTTGAAAGAGACCACCTATTGTAAACCTTAATTTTTCAGGCCTTTGGGCCAACAATCTCCCCCTTTTTGATGATGATAAAACTCATGAAGTTATATATGCATGGATTAAAGTTAAGCTTCAAGAAAGCTCTCCCTTAACTCATGCATCAAGATAGACAAATAAGTATGCAATGAATGTTCATAAACATGTATGCATCAACATACATAAAACACATAAATTTCTAAAACATGCTCTTGATATCAATTAAATAAAACAAGTATATTTTCAAAACAGCTCTTGATATCAATTTGCAAAACAAAACTAATGAAGCTCTTGATACCAAAAATAAACATGTTCTTTAATAATGCTTTTGATACAATTGAACTTTAATAAAATATAAAACATGCATACAAAAACATGCATATAAACTACAAATTCAAATTCTTCTCCCCCTTTTTGTCAATCATCAACAAAGGGGTAAAAGTAAAAAACAAAATGCTCTCCCCCTTTTTGTTCAAAACAAAGCATCAAGAAAGGGGTGACATAAAACATGATACCAATAAAAAAATGTCAATGAAGTGCATAAATGATATCAATTGAAATGAGTATAAAAACATTTTAAGGAATGCCTATATCAAATGATACCAATTAAAATAAAGGTAAATGAGGCATTGTAACAAATTGTTTTAATTGAGATTTGTTTCAAGTTAAACATGTTTATATGAAAACATATATCAAATGAAAACAAAAATCTTGATACCAATTGATAAGTAAACAAATAACATACCAATTGTAAGAAACAATCTTGATACAATTGAAATTAAACATAACAAAATTTGAATTTCTAAACATAAATTTTGATACCAATTTAAAATATATTTTTTCATTTTGAACATATGATACTAAATTGAAATTTTCAATCGTAAAGTATGGGAGTGAAAATCAAATACCAATTGAAAGATGAAATATAAGGTTTCTCCCCCTTTATGAAATACCAAATGAAACAATGAATAAGCTTGTATATGGATACCAATTGAAAACTAGTCAATTGAAGCAAGATAGTCATTATAAAACAAGCTTTATCATGATCAAAAATTGTGCTCTAAGATATATGAATATAATAAGCACAAATAAAAACATATATATGTATGAAAAATTAGATACCAATTGAAATTGATATTCTTTGAAGTGCAAGCATACATATACAAAAAAATATATGAGTATACAAAAATGTCAATATTGATACCAATTGAAAGAATCCAATGATACCAATTGAAACAACAATAATATCAAGTGTATACCCTCATATAACCTACCACCCATTCATGTTCAAATTTAAAATGATTTTCACTATAAAGCATACAAGAGTATGGTCGCCCATCCAACCGCCCGTAGAAGGTAGGGTTTTCAAAAAAAAGGTTTGAAAATATAATTGTTTGAAAAACTCTACCAAAGCGAAGAACACGAACTAGTTATGAAAAATTTGTTAACTAGTACGAAATCCTTCAAGTAAGGAACAAGACAAAATTGTTTTTCATGAAACACATGTAATTCACATGATCACTAAACACTCAAAATCCATAAAGCCCTTATCATACTCATGGAAACAAAATCATGAGAAACCTAATAAAGTGAGTGAACAAGTATTATGTGACACATATCATCATGAAAATATTTAATAAGCTCAATTTAAATTCCTTTAAACATGAAACATGAAAATCTAAAATTTTTCAATAAAATAAATTATACTTCAAGTCATATGTATGTTTTGTCAACACAAAAAGTATACATACATATCCCTAAATACAATTGAGTCTATATATAAATATTTGCATGAAAATCAAATGACTCAAGGGGTATACATGTATATCTTAAAGTTTGGCAAAATAGACGTATACATGAAGTGAAAACACAAGATCATAAAACATAACCAAAATGAGGAATACAAGTTAGAATGCATGAATCATCAAAACTAGACTATACTAGCACATCTAATGGGTACAAAAGAGCGTTCAAGCACAAATATATAATGATCTATTTGTGGCCCACAATATGTACAAGTATATATATCCTAGTTTTAATGAAAAACTAACATCTAAACAAGTAATCAAATCATGTAGTATAAAACGGGACATAAATCATCATTACAAACATAAAACGATCATTATGTAAATTCACATGTTATTAGAACTATGATGAGCATAATAGCTAAACAAATGGTGAGAACACAACAAATGATCCATATAAACATGGGTGATCTCAAAGGCTATACATGCATGTCAATGGTCTAATAATCATGGCATTTGACATACTAATCAAAAACATGAGGCATCAAAACAAAAATCATAAACATCCATATGATCATTATGTAGACGCATATGCATTAGATCTAGGGCATACATATTAGTTTAAAACAAAGTGAGAACACAAAGATAAGTCCATTTTAAACATGGGTGTCTCAAATAACTAAACATGTATATCACTAATCTAAATCACATGGCATAATCATAATGAGCTTTAAAACATGACATGCTATAAATCAACGACATGAAAAGAATAATAAGCATGCAAATATAAACGGGAGTTAGAGATTGATACCAAAACCGATGAAGGCACCTCTCTAGTTCTCCAAACCAATGGTGGTCCTCTCCACCAAACTCCCCTTGAAAGTGATGCATCCAAATTGTTTTCTTTAAGCACGGAACGCATCCACTTCAAGGCACCGCCACTCTCACGTGATGCGAGAGCCCACACCTATATCAAAAACCATAGGGGTGGTCTTTGGTACCCATTTTCTTTTGGGTCCATAGGGATTAATACCTTTCCTAACCCAAACAAAATTACATGCTAAATTTTCATCATGTAAACGATCATAGCAAAATCTAGCAAGATGGCCTTTTCGACCACAATGTGTATACGTGTACACATGAGCATACATAGTGTGAAGATTGTGATCGTGATGAGCATGTGTATGCCGTGCATGGTGTGCATGCAAAGATGGAACTTGTTTCTTACGAACCAAGGTTTCCAAGCGTGTATGATTTAAAGTACATTGGCTCAAAATGGAGCCCAAACAATCTATACTTTTCTTCAAAACATTTATGTCATTTTCAATAGTAGAAGATAAAGTGGAGCATGCAAAAGATGTGCTAGGTGAAGCTACACTAGCATGGCAAACATGTGAAGACAATTCAATTTTCAAAGATTCATTTTTCTTTAAAACAAAATCCAATTCTTTTGTAATGAAATCAATTTCATTTTTCAATGAAAGGTTATCTTTTAAAATAAAATCTAATTTTGAAGATAAAACTTCATTGTTTTTCAAAACATCATCACAATCATTTTTACTTTTTAAAAATTCATTTTCCTTTAGGGCAAGATCTAGTTGAGATTTAAGTGAGTCACGTTCACTAGCAATCTCTTCCTTCTCTTGCAAACTTAATTCAAAACTTGAACACAAATCCTTCATTTCTTCTTTTAGTTCAAAGTTTTTCTTTTTCAAAAAATTCATGTTTTTCCAAAAACTTTTCAAGCTTTGTAGCAAGTTCTACATTTAAGGTTTGAACTTCTAAACATCCATAGCAATAGGAACTAGAGCTATCATCTAGTAGAGATTCCGATTGTACCTCAAGGGAGTCATTCCCTTGGACCATAAGGCAACGCTCGTCGGACTTGTCTTTCCTAGATCTCCTCATCCTATCGATAATCTTTGGAAGCTTAGGAGAAGTCATAATGCTCCAAACTGCAAAAGCCGAATCATAGTGAGCAAACACATGTAATAAATCTTTATCAAGAGATGCTCTAAATGTCTTAAGTGCAAGTGCATTAGCCTTTTTATGCTTGCTATCATTAGGGTAGGATTCCTTGGTAATGACTTGGTAAACTCTAGAACCTAGGGCTTTCAAATGACTACTCATCTTAGCCTTCCAAATATCAAGTCTAGAAATATCAAAACATAGGAGGGCTATTCATGAGTGCAACTATATGTGTGCAAAATGCAAATGCAAATGAAGATTAGCAAACCAAGATCTCACTCCTAGGTGGTTAAACTAAATATCAGGAGTGTAGGCTCTGATACCAATTGAAATCACCTAGAGGGGGGGTGAATAGGTGATAATGCTAATCTAATGAACTTAATGCGAAATTTAAAAACTAATTGCAATTACAACAATTAATGCAACCAAACAAACGATGCACACACAAGCTAGCCAAGCATATAAATATAAATGATCAATATGAAATGATGCAAGGCACAAAGTAAAGAGAGAGAGAGTAAGAGTCAAGCGATCAAGCGTAAATAACAAGATATGTTTCAAGGTTCGAGCACCCAGCTCTACATCCCCTCTTTCACCCAGAAGGATTTTGAATCTACTAGCTTGTCCACACAGGACTCCCACACAGGAAACCTCCACTGAGGATTTGGGGGCAATACAATAACTAGGAGTACCCAACTCCTCTCTTTACAACCACAACCTCCTCCTTGAGGCAAAGCACCAAGCTAACAAACAATCACCTCACAACTTGAGGGATTAGCACAAAGCTACACAAGGATCACCTCACAACTTAGAGATGCAACCCACTTGCACAACCTCCTCAACACAATGAGGGAAAGGCACAAAGCCAAGCAAATAAGGGGTTTACAACTTGGTGATCAAAAGATCCAAACAATCTCTTTTCCCACATAAAGATCCTATAGAATAAGATAGTAGATGTAGCTCAAGTGTGGAGAAAACCAAAGGAATGGAAATCAAAAACTCAAGAAAATCCTTGGGAAAAACTAGAAACAAGATAAAGAAGTTGAATCAAACACTTTTCCCAAAAACCCTTTTCTTTGATTTTCTAAACCCTAGCAAAACACCAAATAGATTGTTCAATTTAAAGCCCAAAAATCTTTTGATTGCTGTGAAAACACTGGAGAGTCAGGAAAAATTAGCACCAAAAATTTTAGAGAAAACCTCTTTCCAATGGGGTATTTATAGCCCCCAGAAAATTATAGCCGTTGGCAGCAGAAACTGCCAAAAA
>JAVJIF010031713.1:0-85449 GCA_038442645.1 Agave tequilana
TTGACCAATCTGGTGCAGAGATGGTTGTTGCCAAAATAAGCTCATTTTTCAGCTTCTCCCAAGCATTAAGGCATCCATTATTAAAGTGAAGGACACGTCCATAGCTAAAAGGTTAGTTAAGAGTCTAGTAATTTTGCTAAAGTATTTAATGAACCTATGATAAAAATGGCGTGTCCTAAGAAGGATTGAACATCTTTAATCATTTCAGTACCAGAAGCTTAGTTATGACCTCAATCTTGGCTTTATTCAATTCAATTTCATTTTTAGAAATATCATGACCCAAGACAATTTCATGTCTTACCATGAAGTGGCATTTCTCTCAGTTAAGTATCAGATTTTGGCACAACGTTGGAGAACGAGCTCGAGATAATAAAGACATGATCGAATGAGTTTATAAATAGAGAAATATCCCTGAGTAGTTCCAAAAATTTTCCACCATATTAGAGAGAAGACTCAATATGCAACATTGAAATGTTGTTGGGGCATTGCACAAGTCGAAAGGCATTCGACGATAAGCAAATATCCCAAATGAACATGTAATGTCTTTTCTTGGTCCACTGTGGCAATGGGAATCTGATTATACCCCAAGTAACCGTCCGAGAAACAGTAATACTCGTGGCCAGCCAAACATTCAAGCATTCAAGCAAATATCCCAAATGGACATAGAACGTGGTCTTTTCTTGGTCCTCTGGAGAAATGGAATCTGACAAGAAACAATAATACTCGTGGCCAGCCAAACATTCAAGCATTTGGTCAATGAAGGAAAGCGGAAAATTATCCTTATGAGTTGCTACACTTAGCTTCCTATAATCGATGCAAACTCAAATCTTTGTGAAAAGTCGAGTTTAGATCAACTCTTTGTTCTCATTTTTCACCATGGTAAAAGTGGATTTCTTCAAACCGCATAGACAGAACTGACCCATTGACTAACAGAAATGGGATAGATTATCCCATTGTCTAAGATTTTGACGATTTTAGCATGAACAACCTCTTGTATTAAAAGGTTTAACCTACACTGCGGGTCACTCTTCGCCGTCGCTTCTTCATTGAGATGAATGCGATATGAAGTATGGCTAGACTTAATCCCTTTATGTCAGTCATGGTCCAACCAATAGCTTCCCTATATTTTCTAAGAATTATCTTAAGATTCTCTTCTTGCCCATCATTTAAATGGGATGCAATTATGACAAAAAAGTCTCTTGTTTCCTAAATAGCGTACTTGAGATGCGTAGGTAAGGCTTTCAACTTTGAGGAAGGGGAAGGCTCATTGGAATGAGGAGTCAAGTTTATTGGTTTCACATTTGGTGAAATAGGGTTTGAGACCCAACTCAAAGTGGACTCGACAATCTGATCAAGGTTAAAGTCTTCAGACTCTAACTCGAAGTCCCAATTAGTTTCTAGTACTAATTCTTCTCTATGTTCACTTGTCAAGTTCTCAATGAGTTGACTTTAAATGTTTGATCCTGAACATCATGGGGTTGCTTTCCTAGGTGAAGACATTGACTTCTCTAGTAATTCTCCGAAGGCTAACCTCATGAATTCATTCTTACAGTTGATAATAGCATTAGCAGTAGGAATGGGCGCCTAAGATAACGGGAGTTTGAGCCTAGGATTGGACACAGGTTGTGTCTTAAGAACTTTAAAATCAACGGGATAGATAAACTCTCTGACCCGGATAAGGATGTCATTAATTTTCCCTTTGGAAACTTTCACTGACCGATCATTCAGTTGGACGGTGACTCGAGAAGATTGCCCAACCTGAGTTGTAAATAAACTGAGAAAAGGATCAAGTTGATACTTGCTCCCAAGTCAAGAAGTGTATGACTTTTCTCGGCTTATCCTATAGTGCAGGCAATGGTGGGATAACCTGGATCCTTGTACTTTATAGGGATCAGACCTGACAGTAGCTCACTATTGTTAGTGGTTAAGAAGACTTTCTTAGATACATTAATCTTTCTCTTGGTGCACATGTCCTTACGAAATTTTGCATAAGATGAGACTTGTTGGGTGGCATCAAGAAGTGACACATTATATTCACGTGATTAAAGATCTCAATCTATCATCCATGTGCGGATTCTGCTTGTTGTTCTTCAGCTTATTGGAAATGGTACTGTAGGCTTATCCACCTGAGTAGTTGGTGTTTGGTGGGAAAATCGAAGATCGAGGTGTAAATTCTTAATTTGATGGTAAAAAAAATTATAACGGATCAATAATCCTTTCACAAGTGAGGGGAGATATTCAAGCTCAAATCTCCCCTTTGTTTAAAGCCGGGTCTTTGATGTGGCGATGGAAAGTGAATCTTATTTTTCATTGACCAGGTGAACGTCAAGACTTCTTGGGAATTTCTCTTTTGATGGTGAATGAAGTAGCACAGCTTCTGTCTAATAAGAATCTCAAAGAGACTTAGGCAACAAGTTGTTAGAAGAGTTGAACTCTCTCTTTCTTTAGTTGGATATCTTGGTCCTTCTACGGCTTACAACCGAAGTTCTTCTGACCAGATTTTCCTGACCCCTCTTCCATAGCAAACTAAGCTTTTTATAGAGGTTTCAGGGGAAAAGTGTCCCTAAAAACACTCCTTAATGAGGGTTAACTCCCTCATTACATGGGCAGTAATTGACCAAGTAATGAGGGCAGTTATAACCGAGACATAGGGTTCCTCTGTAGTTGAAACGCGGGCTTCAAACCTTACGTTTAACCATTGAGGTAACGCTTGAAGTTTGCCTTTGGTTGAAATGTGAGCTTCAAGTTCTGCGTCAAGCTTTGTGTGAGACGCGGGCTCTGGGCTCTACGTCTTGGTCGTTGTGGTAAAGTAGAGACACGGTTTTGACCCTCGTGTCTTGGTACTGTAGTGATGCTATTGCAGTAATGCTGAGAAACGGGTTTCGACCCTTTCGTCTTGGTGCTGTGGTAGTGACTATGATTAGCCCTGCGTCTGGAGTTTGGACTCTGCTTTTTGATGACTTGTCTTCAGTGATTTTTAGACAGCCTATAGCCCCTCCAAAGTTTTCGATATTTCGCAGTTGACTGGGATGGATTTCGAAATACTTTAGACTCTAATTGAATCATACTTCTCATGATTGGACTGACAATCATTTGAGATGCCCTGAGCTTGATCTGTCTGGAATGTGGTCTTTGTGAGTGTACTGTAAAACCCTTTGAAGCTACCAGAGATGATTGCGGTGAGGTTAGATACGCGGTCCAGATCTCCTCAGTGCTCTGAGATGGTTGTTGGTGTATGTTGACTAGGGGTAAACAGCCGTCTGCTTGTGTCAGTGTACTGTTGAACTGATTTATAGAAGCAAAGACTAAATGCAAGTCTTTTCGATGCAGGGATCATGTTGTTTTAGAGACGCAGTCCTCACTCGGAGTGGGGATGCATCTATTAATTTGCTGAAGAAACACGATTTTAGGCCCCTCGAGAATGACGCGCGGGTCTTCAGTGGTAGGTAGAGACGCGGCTCTGACTCAATAGAGACGCAACTCTGGTCCCTTGAGAGGGCGCATCCTTGAAGCGCGAACCTGCATCCTTATAAAGGAGACGCGGCCTTCAGGTTCAGGGCGCAGCTTTCAAGTCTTGTGAATGGGTGTGAGCTCAAGACGCAATTCCTAAATAGTCGTGGAGGGTGGATCCCACTCGCTGAGGAGACACGGCTGTGGACCACTTCAGGAGACGGGTTGTGGACTCTTCAGTAGGAATGAAAGGAACGCAGCCCTCGGGTTTATGAAAGGTCACGGACTTGTGAACACGACCTTTGAGTCTCGCCTGACGCCGCTTCCTAAGGTTCATACAGCCCATCTTAAAGATCTTGTTGGATCTTTTAATGCCAGGTCGACATTGACGATGGGGACTTGTGTCCTTCGATGTTTCGCGAAGTGACAATCCATGCGTCAGCTCCTTATTGGACTTGTTGTTCATGTGAGAATTAAGGCTGATGGCTTTGATTTCATGCCATTAATTGTAAGCCTTATGGTTGCCTATAAATACGCCTCATTCCCTTAAAGTCCATTAGTTAGACTCTTTCCCTTGAGAGCATGCGCTCTGAGGTCTTCGTATTGATTTGCCTATCTTCCCTTTAAGGAGATGTGTTCCAATGAATAGCAAGAACTCAAAACTTTCATGCTTTTCCTTAATCTTCTCCGAAGATTATTACTGTCAAGTGATTTCAAGATAAAAAATCATCGCTTTAAGTGCTTTTTACAGCCGCGCCTTGATGCATAAAGTTCAAATCTAGAGAATTCTTCTCTGGGTAGGAACCAGTTGTGCCATGGTAGCCATGAAATACTCAGTCCTACTGAGTTTTTGTCTTCCTGTACATTGAAGAAATTCGATCTCTTGACCTTTTCTTGAAATCTGATTGATGCGCCCGTGTTGAAAGTCGCGGTCTTTCAGCCTTCTTGATGAAGTGTGAGCTCATTGACTTTAAACTCTAACTCACAAAATCCTTTGACGCGAGTGTGATAAACTCTGTACTTGGATCTTGAGACGAGCTTTATACATAAAGCCCGCGTTTGAGGTTCTTGACTTAAAGAATTTTAATTCTTTCGAGATCTCTGGACTTAGATGTGGTAACCCCTGTTTCTCATACGCGGGTGTGGCGACCTCTACGTCCGAATTACTTCGTGTCTTATATCTAGGACGCGGGTCTAAAACAGACTGCGTTCCGATGTGCACTGGTCAACTCCGCATTTGAACTTCACAGCTTCAACTATGTCTGCCTTCAGCTTTTACTTTCCTACCTTAACAGAATTTAACTTTGGTTTCTTGCTTCTGCAGGTTCTGGCAGCTTCAGTCAGTCTTCTGCATCTTCACTGGGCCCTTGGGAAAATATTTCGAACAGCGAGCTTGTTCGATTAGCGAGCACTCGGAGAATCAGAACTCCTGTTCATGGCGAGGAGGATTCGCGCGGTTGATGACATCCGTCAAGACCTTATTGGACATGACACACCAACAAATGTCCTGGGTTTGTCATAGTCACAGTGGGTATGGTAGTGGGTATGGTCCTCTTGTAGGTCACGGGAAAGAGGACGTCACCTGTAAGGTCTCGAATCTCCCTTCACCAATCTTACTTCCATAAGTGACATCAAGGAAAAACCCATTCTCATTAGATGACTTTTTGGTGGTGGAGATGTTCATCAACGAAGGATTACGGCCCACACTAGTGGTCGGGTGGAATCAGAATGTTCTTCTGCATTTCGACCTCGAGAAACACCATTGTCTTGGTTAGCGATGAGCTTCTTCAATGTTTACATCATGCATCATGATGTAATCAGCACTCGGTCATCTCAACACTGGTCAACTGTGACATGATTCAGTGGAAGAAAAGAAGAACCTTTCTTTGGCGCTCTTCCAAACATCTTGTATTTGGAGCAGTGTAGGTGTCTTGAGGAGTGGGTGCAACCTTTCGCTGAGAGAGAGGGACTTATTTGTACTCCTTTATTGTAACACTCAATCTTATTGTATAAGAGAGTGCCTTGTATCACTTTATATGTTTAAATATTAATAAAAGTGACACTTTTTCTTGTCTCCTTATATGTCTTGAATTCCTTTTTTTTAATTGAAAATCAGACACATAGAAGTAGGAACTCTTGACTTGCTAAAAATCCGATAATTAATTTAACAATTCAAAATTTGGAAAAAATTTTATTTCAGAAATTTAAGATTACTGTCAGAGGTGTGATATTAACTTGATAGGAATGTAGGTCAGAGGTGTGATATTAACTTGACTCAACGGGAACTCAGTTCCATTTGAGAAGACTGAAAAACATCACTGTCATAGGTGTAATGTTAAAGACAGTGAAGGGTAATGCTAGAGGTGTAATGTTTTGAACTAGGCATCAATCATCTACTTGATAGGGAAGTTAAGAGAAAGTATTATCATAGGCGTATTGTTGAACTTAGCAATGAATTGACGCTAGAGGTGTGATGTTAAACTTAGCGTCGCTCATCTCTACTTCGATATGGAAGTCTGAGGGAAACTGATTGTCAGAAGTTTAATATTGAACTTGGCAGCAACTTAATCACTGTTAGAGGTGTAGTATTAAACTTAACAGTAATTTGTCAGAGGTGTGATGTTAACCAGACAGAAGTTGATTTGCGATATGAGCAATTTTGAGGACTTGTCATTTATTAATGATAATTGACAAGTGAAGTTTGGAATGTCAGAGGTGCAGTGTTAACTTGACAGTGACTGATTTGCGATATGAGCAATTTTTAGGACATAACATTCTATTGATGAGAATTGACAAGGAAAGTTTGGAATGTCAGAGGTGTAGTGTTAACTTGACAGTGGGTGATTTGCGATATGAGCAATTTTAGGATTTGTCATTCTATTGATAAGAATTGACAAGTGAAGTTTGAAATGTCAGAGGTGTAGTGTTAACTTGACAGTGGTTGATTTGCGATATGAGCAATTTTGAGGACTTGTCATTCTATTGATGAGAATTGACAAGTGAAAGTTGGAATGTCAGAGGTTTAATTTTAACTTGACATGGATTTAAAGATTTATGACTCCATGTAGAGGAGAGACAAGTGAAAAGAGAAGTGAAGTTTGACTCATTGGGGAGTATTGAAATTTTTCATTATCAGAGATATAGTGTAACATAGCAATGATTGCATTTGTGGACCTACCGTTCTATGGAAGAGAATGGTAGGGGATTTTGGGTGGAGAGTAAAATGAACTGTCAGAGCTTTAATATTAACGTGACAATCATTGATTTCCTGAGACATGAAAAATTTGTCGTTAGAGGTGTAGTATTAAACTTAACAGCGATGATTTCTAGTGAGTTTTGTTATCAGAGGTTTATTGTTAACTTGACTAAATCCACTGGGGATTGAAAAATCTGGTTTGTCAGAGGTTAATAATAACTTGACAAATCCTAGTTCATTTCATTAGGAAGATGAACACAGGTATTTTGTGGCCCTACCATTCTGTAGGTGAGAATTGGTAAGAGATTTTGGAGGAGAGGATGGGATCAAGTCCATTAGGTTTTTTAGCAAACCCTCAGCTATCAACGGATTTGGTGTACCTTTACCAGCTACCGTTTGAGTTGGGCTAGCCATGCTATTCCCCTCAGCATGATGAGTTGTCGAAGACTTATGTTGGACTTGAAAGCCAACATTTTCCTCTATCCTTGCCATTGGAGGCGCAGAATGTCAATAGAAGAGTAACTAAGCTGAAATTGAAGTCTTGCACTTTGTCTCTTCCTTAATATTTATATCATGCAACATGATGTGACCATTGTTTGATCAGCTTGACATTGGTCACCCGTGATGTGATCAATGAAGGGAAGAAGCTTTTCTTGGATCTGGAGTTTTGATCCAAGGTGTTGTATTAAGCTGATCAGGAGAAGAGTGCTATCAAGGATAGTATTTCCTCAAGAACTTGCCGTGATTAGCATCATGAGTGTATCTCCGTCTGAGATTATGAGGCGATATGCTCCATTTGAGTAGACCGACTCTACTACAAATGATCCTTCCCATTTGGGTTGGAATTTTCTTTTGGTCTTATGCGTCATCGCCATATGTCTTCGACGACTAAGACAAGGTCGCCTTTCTTGAAAGTTCGCTCCTTGACTTTCTTGTTGAAAGCTCTGGTAGTTCGAGCTTGATAGAGCTCGATTTGTCGAGCTTACAGGCGTTTATCATCCAAAGCCTCCAGCTCTTAGAGTCGCAGTCGATGCTTCTCCTCATTTGTCATCTTTGTTGTCAAGGCGACACGTAGAGATGGAATTTGGATTTCATAGGGAGTACGGCTTCACACCCATATACCAAGGAGGAGAATGGTGTAGCCTTCGTCGGGGTTCGAACCGTCATGCGATAGGCCAAGCATTCACCTAACTTGTCGTCCTAGTCACGTTGGCTTTTTGAGATGAATTCTTGAGAAGTTTCGCAATAGTTTTGTTGAAAGCTTCTGCCAGGCCGTAGCGGCTGGGTATTATGCCGTTGGGACACACTCTTGATTCTGAACTTGTTACAGAACCTTTGAAAAGTCTGGCTGACGAACTGGGGCCCATTATCATGAACAATCCGTCGCGGTACACCAAAATGGTAAATGACGTGATGTTTAATGAATTGATCATGTCAGATGCCTTTAACTTCTCAAGGGAATAGCTTCAGCCCATTTAGAGAAGTAATCGGTTATAGCTAAGGTGAACCGATGTCCTTTGGATGAAGGTGGGCTGATAGGGCCGACCACGTCCATTCCCCACGTCTTAAATGGCCAGGTTGAGGTTGTAGAGCGAAGATATCCTCGTGCTTGATGGATGAAGTCACCATGGACCTAATAGGCGTGACATCGTTTAGCGTAAGTGATGGTGTTCGGGATCATCTTAGGGCAATAATATCCCAGTTTTCGGAATCGATTCCCAAGCTTCGGACTGGGCTGATGAGCTCCACACATGCCATAATGTGCTTCTTTTAGTACTTCTATGCCTCCTTTGTGATAGACAGCGGAGGAGGATCCACTCCTATGATCGGCGATACAGTGTTCGCGTGATCACATTATAGTAGAATTGTGGGCTTTTCTTCTAATGGCAGCCACCTCTTTGGGATCATCAGGCAGGATGCCGTACAATGCATAGTCGATGTAGGGGAATTACCAATCCCTAGGCTCTGCTTCTATTAAAGTTTTTAGAGCTTCTTTGGCTTGATAGTTCCTGTCAGCTTTTGGTGATCTTCAAAAATGACTCTGGGCAATACACATCGTGGCTGTAGACAAGTATTTTCTCTACTACCCCAGCTGGAAGGGCTAAAGAGGCAGCGAGAGAGGCCAGTGCATCTGCGTGTGCATTTTGCTGGCGTGGTACATGATCGATGTAAAAGTTTTGAACCTCATGGCCATGTGAATAGTTACGTTGTAATAGGTACTAAGTCTTCATGTCTGACTTCGTACTCCCCACGAACTTGGTTAACGATGAATTTAGAGTCACCGTATGCTTGAGATTTGTAACGCCAATCTCATCGACGATTTGCATCCCAATCAAGAGGGCGTTGTATTCCGCTACATTGTTGGAACAGGGCTCGATTAATGAGAACGCACGAGGGATCACATAGTTCTATGGGGAGATCAGTACTACCCCACTCCTGCTATAATATGTCCTTGCGGACCTATTCTCGATGCCCCGTCGAAGAAGAGTTGCCACACCTGCTTTTCAAAAGATGTCTGGGTCGTACAAACTTTAGCAACCTCGTCTGGGAGATCCTCGTAAAATTCGGTCACTCTTGAATCTGGATGTTCAGCCAGAAATTCTACCACCGCTTGTCCCTTTATGGCTTTTTGTGGTAGAAAGCGTATCTCATATTGGGAGAGCAGTATGGCCCATTTTCCAGTCAATCATTTAGCGATGATGGCTTCATCATAAGCAACCTTAAAGGGTTAACTTTTGATATAACATTTATAGTCTGCCCACCAAGTAGTGTCGCATTTTCTGGACGAACACCAATGCCAAACATTCCTTTTCGATCGGGTTGTACTGATGGTCGGCTTCGATCATATTTCTGCTCAGATAGTAGATTGCCTGCTCGTGTCCCTGGTCAACATTCTGGGCTAGCAAAGCTCCTAAAGAATGATCCATTGCTCGAACATATATCAGGAAGATTTTCCTGAAAACGGAGCTGAAATACGGTGGTTGCGTGAGGTATCGTTTGATTTCCTCGAACGCTTGTGGCAGGTGATTGCTAAAATGAAAGAACAATCAAAGAGTTAAGAAATTACCGTGTAGCTTGCGGCTAACGGGTCGTGTCCACGAAGAGGAATGCGATGAAAACTTTTCCGTGTTTCGTTTATTAACAAAGATTTGTGTTCGTTTTTAATTGAAAAGAGAATGGAAAGAAGGAGATGATTAAAAGAGAAATTGCAACTTTAGAGAAGGCTTTGGAGAAGGTGATTTAAAAAGCTCAAAAATTGTTTGGTTGATTTTAATAAAGAAGAAAATCTGGGATCACTATCTCACTACTCAACCGTTTATTCTTCTATTGAAGTCCTTAGTGCCTCAACTTGATCATAGGCAAACATAAGGTTGACTTTAGAAAGTTTGAAGTAAAGCATATAAGAAGGTTGGAAAAGTTAACTCTTTTCTTTAAGAAACCGTTTTGAATCGAATGTTAAATCATCAAGCGCAAAGAAGCAAGTATGAGATAAAAATAAGTTCAAGAGACGTTCTTAAAAAGAAGTATGAGTTAAAGATCCAAACCCATTCTCATGTGCTTCAAGAATACTTTCAAGAAGAAAGGCTTTAAGTTAGGCATGCATATGATTCATGGGTCTTTCATGAAAATCAGAAAAGAAGAAGAATTGGAGAGAGGTACAATAGTGAGCCCAGAAAACCAATTTAGGTACTCATGGGAAACAAAGAACAATGCAAGTAATTAAAGTAAAACATACCGTAAAATGAGTAGAAGAAAGTGTAGCTCGATTCTTGTATTGATGTCACTTCAATTTTCAAGTTACAAGCACTCAATTCCTCTCTCTCAGGTATTTGTCTGGATTACAAATTGCAAAATAAAAATATAACTTTTGTACTATTAACAAATAGCCTAAACCTATAGTATAAATAAAAATTCTAATCCTACTCTTCGCTCCTTTTTGCTCTGTGAAACTGGTATTTATAGGGAAAAACCAGAGGGGGGAGATCCTGGGAAGATTAGGGGAGCAAATGCTCCCCCAACTGACACAACAAGGCAACAAAAATGCGGCTAAGGCCGCGTTTTCGCGGCCCTGGTGTGGCCATGTAGCCACACCTAATTGGTGGAACTCTTCGGTTTGGTGATTTGCCCATCTTCTGCTGGTTTTCTCATTGCAGCTTCAGGATTTGACGAAACAGCCTTTGATTGTTTGGCTTCAACCGCTTGATTCAGGGAAGATTCTTCTCAACCGGTTTTCAACCTCTCTGATATGCAAGATTTACCCTGATTCCTTGATTTCGAATTTATTCTGAATTAAATCAGAATTTTGTGGGCTTTTGGGCTTGTTTCTCATTTCTTTCTTTTAGCAATTGGGTCTACATTAAACAAAGAAGAAGAAGACTTGTTAATAGGATTATTAGCTAAAAAGTATGGTAAGGTGACAATGTATATGCAATATATGTGACTAATCACACCCCCACAGTTATCTTTTGCTCGCCCTCGAGCAAAATGTCAGACTAATTCTAATCAATTATTGACCACTTTCGCAGGTCACTCGATTGTACTGAGCATGTGCAACAAGCCGTTAAACCTCTAGGTTACCCCTAAAGGACGAGTTTTGTCTCGTGAGGGTTTTCAGTGGATTGCACCTACAAAATCCATAAAGAAAAGAGAAAAAAGTTAGTATTTTCGAAAAGCATTTTGAAAAGAAAAATTATTTGAAGTATATTTGTGAAAGTTTAAGTAATCTATAGGTTATAGGAATATAAAATTTTTCATTCCTAAACTTAGTCTCTATTCAAAAACATGTCATCAATCAAAGTAAGGAGTCAAATTGTATTTCTCATCTAGTCTATTAATTTACCCTGAGTCGTATGTACCATCGTGACTGTGAAGTTGACTAAGGGTTCTTTAACATTAACTCCTATGCCTTATTTATATTTATTTTTTGTGTAATTTATTCCTCAATTTCATTAGGCTTTCTAATCTGCCTATGTAACGAGCCTTTAGTCGGTGACACCCAAACCGGACAGTTTTAGGGCACTAGGTGAGAATACTTATAAAATGTACCCCTTTAGGCGTGAATACTTATGCTTCATGAGGCACAAATACCCAGCTTAATCAGAGGATTTATATATATATTTTTTCTGAAACTTATCTAATCATCTTTTGCATAAATACCAAGGCTTGCTTAGGCCAAAGCACCTAGCTAATCAATAATTAGATTTTTTTTCATATAGTTTTTTTTTATAAGACATAATAGTCTTTGTTTTTGAACCCTAAGTGTGTAAGTGTGCATATTTCATCAAGGTAAAGATCAAGACTAAATTACTTTCACAAATTTTCTTCCTAACCCTAAAAATCAAACAAGTCATCTTATTTTGACCAAGTGTAAGAAATCCTAATTATGATTTTCCTATTCCTTAAAATTGACTTAATTTCTTACAAACAATATATCAAAATATAGTTTTATCCTTTCAAAAAGTTTTTTTTTTATATATACTTTTTTTTATATTAGTCATGTTTAAAGCCCTCTCCCACACTTATCTCATGCACTGTCCCTAATGTATGAAAGAAATGTAAACATGCATGAAATGAAATGTAAAAGAGGTGCATATATTACACAGATATATGTACAACATCAAGTTTCTCCCACACCTAGATCTTTTTCGGTCTTATCCCTCTAGCTCTCTTCCCGTCATTCCAATGGGTCCTCTTTATAGGGCATAGTGGGGAGGCTAATTTTTCTGTCATTTTAGCTCTCTTCCTCCCCAGTCTCAACTTCTTTAGGTTTCCTTCCTCATATTTCTACATTCATTATTCAAACATTGATCACCACCACACTTCTCAGTTGGAACTTCCTCACTATGAATGCCTAGGAATTCTAACTCAGTTCCATATATCTCCTCAAAGTTTAGGTCAACACTTTCCCCTAGAGATGTGTAATTAACCAAAAGATCCCTAGTTGGTTCATCCAAACACATGAGTTCTTCTTCGAAGAGGTTTTCAAAGAGTATGTCAATCGGAGGTTTTAAATTATATCCTCATGCGATACATTATTGGTTGGCTCATCGAAAGTGAAGATATTCAAATAAAATTTCCCTTTTTTAAAGGGTACTCTAACATTAGGATCTTCGACATATGCCTTCTCATCAAGATAATCGCATTCATTCTTAAATAATTCATTAAGAAACAGCGACTCGTCTTCTATATCTTCACTCTCTTCATCACAATTATTTTCAACAAAGTTTACCTTAAATGTTTGATCTCTTATCTTACGAGGTTGTTTTTCTAGGTTGAAAACATTGACTTCTCTAGTCATCTCCTCAAAAGTTAACCTCATGGACCCATTCTTACAATTGATGATGGCATTGGCAGTAGTAAGGAATGGTCGCCCTAGGATAACAGGAGTTTGAGCCCTATGATTTGAGTTAAACACAGCTTGTGTCTCTAGAACTATGAAATCAACAGGGTAAATAAACTCCCCAACCCGGATAAGGACATCATTAATCTCCCCTTTGGAACTTTCACTGAACGGTCAGCCAGTTGGATAGTGACTCGAGTTGGACTAAGATCGCCCAACCCGAGTTGTTGATAAATTGAGAATGGAAGCAAGTTGATACTTGCCCCCAAGTCAAGAAGTGCACGACTAATCTCGGCTTGTCCTATTGTGCAGGCAATGGTTGGACTACCTGGATCCTTGTACTTAATAGGGATCGGACCCGATAGAAGCTCACTAATGTTAGTGGCTAAGAAGACCTTTTAGGAACATTAGTCTTTCTCTCTTGGTACACATGTCCTTAAGAAACTTAGCATAAGATGGGACTTGCTGGATGGCATCAAGAAGTGGCACATTTATCTTTACTTGATTAAAAATCTAAATTATCTTATCCATGTGATTTTGCTTGTTGTTTTTCAGCCTATTAGGAAATGGTGCTATAGGCTGGTGCACATGACTGGTTGACTTAACTTTTTCAGATTCATTAAATTTAGGAGGAGTGGGATTAGATGAGGTGGATGCTGAAGTGTGATTATGCTGACTAGGATTAGGTGGTATTGACACTTGGTTATCAACTTTCTATCCTGACCTCAATGTATGAACAACATTACATTGATTCAGTGATTGATCCTCAACCAAATGAGCTTGTTGTGAATTCCTAGGATTCATAATTGGTTGACTGGGTAAGGGACCCTTTTGCCTCTCATGTTGTGGGTTGGCTAACTGGCTCATTTGACCCTCTAGCCTCTGTATTGTTTGCATGAGGGAATCTTGGTTCTTCATGTACCTTTCCATGTTTCTCTCAAATCAGTCATTCTCCTTTCGAGTTGAGGATTCTGGAAAAAAGATGGTGGAGCTTGGTGGGAAAATTTTGTTGATAATTTGAAAATTTGTTAGGAGAATTGTGAGGGTGATTGGAAAAGTTGGGGTGATGATTGGAAGAATTATTGGAATGATGGAAGTGGCTTGCATGGTTTGACCGTGGGTGGTCATTATTTTGTTGGCTCCATGAGAAATTTGGGTGATTTCTCCAGCCAGAATTGTACGTTGGAGCATAAGGATCATTGTTCGGCCTTGAAAAGGCGCATTCATCGGTTCAGAAAAGTGTTGGTGAGCTTGAAATAAAGGACATCCCTCAAACACATGATTCATAGCCTGACAGTAAGTACAACCCGGAGTTGGAAATTGATTTGGGCTGACTTGATTGACTGGACTTGGTTCCTTAGTTTCTAAAGCTTCCAGTCTTCTCACTAGGTTAGCTAACTTAGCCTCGTTAGCTATGGATGATTCAATCGAATGGAGACCTCCTTTTGAAGAGATAGAGTTTAGATTTCTAGAGCTTTCACTAGTAGATTCCCATTGGATGGTTTTTTCAGCAAGATTCTCATATAAATCTCATCCTTCAAGCTCATCCTTCTGCAAGAATCCCCCTTGGCACATGCTTTCTAAGAGGGACTTGGTCGAGTAGTCTCAACCATCATAAAGAATTTGACATTGTCGCCATTTCTCTATTCCATGATGAGGATATTAGACAAGGAGGTCTTTGAAGCGTTTTAGTACCTCCAAAACGGTTCACTACGTTCTTGCTTGAACTGCATGATGTTTTTCCTAACGAGAGCGGTCTTGTGGATTGGATAGAGTTTCTTTAAGAAGACCTTGATGAAACCATCCCAAGATGTGATAGAGCCGGCCGCTAAGCTGTAAGCCATTTCTTGGCTAAGTCCTTAAGAGCAAATGGGACAAATCTCAACCTTATAGCATCATCTGCAAGGTGTGGGATTTTCATCATTAAGCATACTTCCTCATATTCTCTTATGAAGAAATAAGCATCTTCGGACTCTAAGCCATGGAACTTAGGGAGTGTATTGATGAACTGTGGCTTAAGCTCAAAGTTATGTTCACTAACCGATGGAAGTTGGATGCAGGATGGAAGTGATGTTCTAATGGGATAGAACCTATCCTGCAAAGATGTCGGTCGATCCATAACCGAATCTGGTCTTGTTTCGAACTTGGGTGGTGATGTGTTTCTAGTTAACCTAGATGAATTAGGGTCTCTTGACCACACTTGCATACACAAACACAATCAAGAACAAGTTCACCAAGAGTCAAGAAGAGAAAACAACCAAGCCTAGTCTAAGGTAACCCTGACCTAGACAACTCCTAACTGGTTGATTGTCCACAGGAGGTATAATGTAGACTTTGACTATAAGCTAATCAGCCAGGTCAGGACAGGATTGGTGGGAGGTTACCCGTCAAAAACGTTCCTTAATTAGATAACCACCAGCCTTCAGGCTTTCGGCCCTTAATCCCCTTCCTAGACACTAATTTGGCAAGAGTCAAATTCCAACACCTTCCCCCTTAGGATAATCTCCTAAGGAGTTCGAGATGTCCCTAAGGTCTACGTCTATCAGATTTTACTTAGGCTTAGGTTTTGCGTGCTTGGAGATGGTTTGTAGGCTAAGGAAGGGTAATGACTTCCCCACCTTATCTTGACTTGGGTTTTGCCCTTAGAATTGATTTGTGCAAAGTGTGTAAGATATAGAAAAGTAACATTCAAAAGCAAATATCACCCAAGAATGTTTCCTAAACTATATGCTATGCATACATACCTTGTCTCCAGCTATCTTCAACAGTAATTGTAAAATAAATGTAATTAGACAAATGCCTAAAATGCAAGTCTAAACGTTTTTTAAGCAATTAACAATCACTGAAATTACTATTGGATTAAAACAGGGATTGTGAATAGTAGATATAGCAAGACTATAACACACAAAAACTTAATTTTTGCAAGCAATATGTCCTGCAAAAAAAAAGTTTTAGTAGTCCCACAAAAATTGCAACCTTTGCAATAGCAATTTCTTGAAATTCTGTTTCCTACTTTCGAGAGTAGGGGCACAGAATTTGCAAGTCTTCTCTTACAAAGCTTGAATGCTAGATCTAAATCTTGAAGTCCCTGAAACAACACACCAAACTTGTTAAAAAATAAATACACCGTTCCCTCCCCGGCAACGGCGGCAAAATTTGATTGCTAAAATGAAAGAAAAATCAAAGAGTTAAGAAATTACCGTGTAGCTTGTGGCTAACGGGTAATGTCCAAGAGGAGGAATGCGATGAAAGCTTTTTAGTGTTTCATTTAATAACAAAGAATTGTGTTCGTTTTTTAATTGAAAAGAGAATGGAAAGAAGGAGATGATTAAAAGAGAAATTGCAACTTTAGAGAAGGCTTTGGAGAAGGTGATTTAAAAAGCTCGAAAATTGTTTGGTTGATTTTAATAAAGAAGAAAATCTAGGCTCACTATCTCACTACTCAACCGTTTATTCTTCTATTAAAATCCTTAGTGCCTCAACTTGATCATAGGCAAAACTTAAGGTTGACTTTAGAAAGTTTGAAGTAAAGCATATAAGAAGGTTGGAAAAGTTAACTCTTTTCTTTAAGAAACCGTTTTGAATCGAATGTTAAATCGTCAAGCGCGAAGAAGCAAGTATGACATAAAAACAAGTTCAAGAGACGTTCTTAAAAGAAGTATGAGTTTAAAGATCCAAACCCATCCTCATGTGCCTTCAAGAACACTTTTAAGAGAAAGGCTTTAAGTTAGGCATGCATATGATTCATTGGGTCTTTTTCATGAAAATCAGAAAAGAAGAAGAATTGGAGAGAGCTACAATAGTGAGCCAAGAAAATCGATTTAGCTACTCATGAAAAACAAAGAACAATGCAAGTAATTAAAGTAATACATACCGTAAAATGAGTAGAAGAAAGTGTAGCTCGATTCTTGTATTGATGTCACTTCAATCTTCAAGTTACAAGCACTCAATTCCTCTCTCTCAGGTATTTGTCTGAATTATAAATTGCAAAACAAAAATACAACTTTTGTACTATCTAACAAAGAGCCTAAACCTTAAAGTATAAATAAAATTTTAATCCTAGTCTTTGCTCCTTTTGCTCTGTTGAAACTGGTATTTATAGGGAAAAACTAGAGGGGGGAGATCTGAGAAGATTGGGGAGCAAACGCTCCCCCAACTGACACAACAAGGCCGCAGAAACGCGACTAGGGCCGTGTTTCCGCGGCCCTGGTGTGGCCATGTGGCCACACCCAATGGTGGAACTCTCTGGTTTGGTGATTTGCCCATATCTTCTACTGGTTTTCTCATTGCAGCTTCAGGATTTGACGAAACAGCCTTTGATTGTTTGGCTTCAACCGCTTGATTCAGGGAGAATTCTTCTCAACTAGTTTTCAACCTCTTTGATATGCCAAGATTTGCCCTGATTCTTTGATTTCGAATTTATTCTGAATTAAATCAGAATTTTGTGGGCTTTTGGGCTTGTTTCTCATTCCTTTCTTTTAGCAATTGGGCCTACATTAAACAAAGAAGAAGAAGACTTGTTAATAGGATTTATTAGCTAAAAAGTATGGTAAGGTGACAATGTATATGCAGTACATGTGACTAATCAGCAAGCATCATCCCAGATGAACGAAACACCCGTCTTCATCAATCTGGTGAAGGGTTGGCTTCTTTCGGCGAGATTTGTGATAAACCTCCAGATGTACGCTAGTCGCCCTTGCAACCCTCTAAGCTCTCTGAGATTTCTTGGGGGTTGCATCTCCTAGACAGCGCCGACTTTTTCTTAGTCTAAGTAAATTCCTTTGGATGTTACCACAAACCCTAGGAATTTACCGCTGGCTACCCAGGAAAGATTTGATGGGGTTCATCTTCAACTGATATGCCCGCATGATTTCAAAAACTATCTTCAGATCTACTATGTGGTCGCCTTTGGTGCCGCTTTTCACTGCAATATCGTCGACGTAGCATTCACTGTTTTATGCATGTGTTCATGAAAAATTGCATCATAGCTCTCTGATATGTTGCCCCCGCGTTTTTCAGTCCGAAGGGCATGACAGTATAGCAATATACCCCCAGTGGTATCCTGAAAGAAGCATGCTTTTCATCATCAGGGTACATTTTGATTTAACTGTACCCTGAGAATCTATCCATGAAGGATATTCGTTCAAGCCCACACGTATTGTCAATCATGACATCCGTGATTGGGGGAGGGAATTCGTCTTTGGGACATGCCTCATTTAGATAGCGAAAATTGATGCAAATCCAGATCTTCCCATTTTTTTGGTAACAGGGACGATATTTGCTACCCAATCAGGGTGTTGCTCCTCCCTAATGAAGCCAGAGTCTACAAGCTTTTTGACTTCCGACTGGATTGCTTTCATTATTTCTAGACGGAATCGTTGTTGTTGCTGTTTGACTGGCTTCACGTCTGAATTAATGTTAAGGCGATGCATAGCCACTCGAGGATCAAGCCCAGGCATGTCTTCGTAATTCCAAGCAAAAACATCTATATACTCTCGCACAAGAGATATTAAATCTTCTTTCTCAGTGGATGATAGGCTTTCGCTTATAAAGATGGGCTTAGGATTAGCCTCATCTCCTAAATTAATCTGGGTAACTTTATCCTCCGTGGATGGTTTGCGTTGTTCAAAGTGAATATCCTAGAGAGTATTTAGGTGTTTGATCTAAGAATGATTGTTTCTTCATCTCCGTCTTCCAGGTGGCTTGTTGACAACATGTTTACTGAAAGTTCTCCAAAGAGGTTGCCCACACTAACGTGTGACTCCGACGATGACGTGCCAGACGAGTGATTATGGTATAATGACTCTTCAGACTCAGAGGTTGACGGAACTGGAGTTGACACATAGCCCAAACCCCTACGAATTTGATGATAATAGTCAGGGGTCTTCCCTTTCATAACGAAAGATCGAAGTAGTGTTCTTCTTCCTTTGTTGAAGTTCAAACTAAGACCATTTGTTAGATCATACCCCATCCTCTCCATCATTCTAAGTACACTTGGCTCATAATGAGAGAACTAAGGAGATTCATTCTCGCTTTCTGAGTCTTTGTTAGACATCAATTCGGATTCAATTCTTCAAAAAAGAATTAGTTTTTGGCCTCTACGTCTTGTTGGAACAATGAATACTGATTCTTACGCATCACCGACATCTTGGTACATTTTGAGGGATGACTTCATTGGTACATGCAATGATGTGAGAGCATCCATTATCGACCAAGGGTCATCACCCACCTCGGTACTAGTGTCTAATGGCACTGATCAGAAGCAAACACAGAAAAGTAGGCCAAATTTAACTCTTCATTAATATACTATTCGCCTACATCATCGACGGTGTTATTAACATTGAGCTTATTAATGCTTGTTACAAGTGGATTTAAATTCCCACATGTATTTTTCTTCCACCTCTGGCTCAGTGTCAGCTTCGTTACCAGGGTCTGGTTCCTCTGGCTATAAGTTCTCGTTTGTTTCCAGAGAGTACAGGAGGGAGTCTGTGAAATAGTTCTCTACCCCCTTGAACGGATGCCTTTCGGCAATCAACGTTCGGACTTTCCCACTTCCGTCAATGTACTTCATAACTTAATAGAGAGTGGAGGAGACGATGGAATTACGATGAATCTACGGTCGTCCTAGAAGCAAACTGTATGAAGTGTCGGTGTCGATTACACAGCACGTCACTTTAGACTTTAGGTCCCCGATATGGCATTTGAGCTTAATCTTCCCCATTAGGTGCGTACCATTGGCGTTGAAACCATAGATGGTAGTCTGGGTGGCGCTCAATCCGTGGGTGGGGATCCCTAAGTGCTGCATGACTCGGTGAGGCATGATGCTCAATGCGGATCCTGGATCTACTTAATGCGGCTCACTTCAGACGATCCAATGTACCCCTTGGAGTATAGGGGTCGATCATGTTTTCCCTTAACCTTGCATGTTACCTGACGTACAGGTGATGCAGGGAGCATTTTGGGAGGCATGGAGGCAGTCCTCTTCATCTTCCTCATGTGATCCAGTCGGGATCTGGGCCATTAAAATCTCAGCTTCAGTTAGGGCTCCCTCAGAGCTTCTCTTGTTGACTTTGATACTCTCAGGAGCTCGTAAAGGGTGATTCTGGCCAGGATATTGACCAATTGAGCCAGGACGTCAAAGCGGTAAGGTGTTGTGGATCCTTCCGAGTTGTCCTTTGGGAGAGCCTTAGAAAACTAAAGCTCTTTCTGCTTCTCCACTGGTTGCTTCGCGGGGGCTTGGCTGACTCAGCAGTAGGTTTAAGAGGGCTTGCTACCATCTCGTCATACTTCTTTAAATATGACTGACCCAAACGAGTTTCTGCCACGAGCGATTTATTGAGTTCTGTGGCAAGGACGATTATCTCCTCTTCCGAATAAGTTAGTGAGAGAACATCGATTTCTGCTTCCTGGGATGAAGCACACACGACATTGTAGGACAAAGCTTTTGCTTTGCCTTTGGACTTTCTGTTGGTAACAGTAGTCCACTGTTGGCCTTCCACAAGGTCAGGATGAACCTACATAATTTCTCCTTGAGGTGTAGGGACAAGTACAGGACCCTTCTCTTGTTGGTGATGCGGGTCTGTATTGATCATTCTTAGTTCTTTTCTTAGGATGGGAACTACTCTAGACGGTGCTGGAGGCTATTTCCAAACTGAA
This sequence comes from Agave tequilana, assembly GCA_038442645.1. Taxonomy (NCBI): domain Eukaryota; kingdom Viridiplantae; phylum Streptophyta; class Magnoliopsida; order Asparagales; family Asparagaceae; genus Agave; species Agave tequilana. The sequence goes on from JAVJIF010031713.1 coordinate 20,643, forward strand.
GAAATGATGTCATATTAGTTGTCACTTTCTTCTGCTCTGGACATAACTTTAGCACTTCTGCATCGATCAGAGCTTGAAGGATGTCTTTGAAGACGTAACAGCTCTTGGTGGAGTGCCCTAGCATCCTATGATACAGGCAATGGTTAGGATTATCGGACTTGCATACTTCTTAAGGACGTCTAGCTTCAGGAAGCTTCAATCTGTTGCTCTTGTTGAGTAACTTGAACAACGAACGACATGCTCATCTTTGAAGGAATACTGCTTGTTGGCGTGTGGCTGACTTGAAGAACCACCTCCCTTAACCGGCTGAGGTTTGACAGGGGATTTTGTCTCCATTGCCAAATTATCTTTTCTTTTTGATTGAAAAGATGTTTCTGGCATGCGCCTTGTTAACTTTTTGGGTCTGGGTTTGTTTTCTTTTGCCCTAACTCTGGCGATAATTTCTCCAGGCTGTTCACCTTGCTGGACTAATTGCTTTCAGGTGCGGCTTTCAGCAACTCCTATTTGAACTAGGAGTGAGTTTATAGGTTGTGGTGGCATGTTTCTATCAGGGTGGCCTGGGTCATACCGCTGGGACATCGAAGTGCCATATTCTAAAATCTTTCATCAAATGTTTTAACTGACTCTCTCTTTCGCTGCTTCGTGGCCATAAGAGTGGGCATTATGAAATCTGAGTCATCTTCAAAGAAGAGTGTCAGGAAGAGCTTTTCCAAATCACCCCAGTTTTTAATGGAGCCTTCTGGGAGTTTCATGAACCATTCAAATATCATACAGTTCAAGTAAGAACCTAGTGAACAGTTTTGGAGGTACTTTGAACGCTTTAAAGACCTCCTTGTCCAATGTCTTCATCATGGAATAGAGAAATGGTGACAGTGCCAAATTTTTTATGATGGTTTGGACTACTTTACCAAGACCCTCTAAGAAATCATGTGCCAAGGAGGATTCTTGCAGAAGGATGATAATGAAGGATGTGTTTATATGAGAATCTAGCTGAAAAGACCATCCAATGGGAACCAACTAGTGAAAACTCGAGAAATTCAAACTCTATCTTTTCAAAAGGAGGTCTCCACTCAATTGAATCATCCATAACTAATGAGGCTAAATTAGCTAACCTAGCGAGAAGACTGGAAGCTTTAGAAACTAAGGAACCAAGTCCAGTTAATCAAGTCAGTCTAAACCAATATTTAACTCCGGGCTATACACTTCTTGACTTAGGGGCAAGTATCAACCTGCTTCCATCTCAGTTTATCAACAACTCGGGTTGGGCGATCTTAATCCAACTCGGGTCACAACTAACTGGCTGACCGTTCTGTGAAAGTTTCAAAGGGAAAATAATGATGTCCTTATCCGGGTCGGGGAGTTTATCTACCTAGTTGATTTTATAGTTCTTGAGACACAACTTGTGTCCAATCGTAGGGCTCAAACTTCTGTTATCCTAGGGCGCCCATTCCTTACTACTGCCAATGCTATTATCAATTGTAGGAATGGGTCTATGAGGTTAACCTTTGGGAACATTGTTGGCCCAGAGGCCCATCACTCTAGTTTTGATGATGATTAACTCATGTAGTTATAGTTTACTAATAATCTTATGATACTTAGCTTCAGATATTTGATCAAGTTATTAGTAGGGTTTTAGCTTCAACAAAGGAGTTTTGGAGCTTTCACATGTTGATTCAAGAGCTCGAGCATCATGATCGCATCTAGTACACGGTTGGAGTCAAGCTCGTTGGATCGCGTTTGGATCGAGTCGGCTTGAAGACAAGAAGACTTCAGTTTGTTTAGTTTAGATTGTTTAGATCATTGTAAAGATTAGATAGTGTTGATATGCTCAAGTTCACATACACACACAAGTTTTCAGTTTATTGGTTTTTGTTTTCAGTTTAACCGATATTGGATTTCATGTCAAAAATATAAATATAAATCTTTATATGTATATTGGATTCTATCCATATACGATATGCTTTAAAGTTATTTTAATATCATATTTTTGTATTTACATGAGTTTTGGAGAAAACAGTTTTCCATTTCAAAAATCCAAGTTTAGAAAATACGGTTCTTATATTTAAGGCAAAATTTCTATATCACAAAAATGGTTCAATTGTTTATAATATGTGTTGATTTTTAGCCACATACATTTGTATTTCAAAGATTTAATAAGAACTTATTTTTTGTAGAATTTATGTGATTTTATGGGATTTAATTGGTAAATAAAAGACAAGTTTCTAAATCCTAAAACCCAGCCAGATTGCTCTGGCGGTCGACCGGACAGTCGACTGGACTAAGAGCCGGTCCACTGGCAAGGTCGACAGATGTGCACGGGACGTGCACAAAGGCCAGCCCCTTCGGCGGTCGACGGGGCAGTCGACCGACTGAAAGCACCCCACTCTCGGGTGGGGGCCGGTCGACCGAGCGGTCGACCGTTCGCTAGGCCCGGTTGACCGTCCAGTCGACCGGCAGGCACAACGGCCATTGGCTGGTCGACCAGGTGGTCGACCGGAAGGGCATTTCTACCCTTTCCTGCGGTCAACAGGCAAAATTTTTGTTGGGCTATAAATACCCACTTCTTCGAGGTGATTTAGCCAAGATTTTCAGTAGCAAAAATTCCTATTCTTCAAGTATTTTTCATCAAGAGTTTTTGGGGCCTAAAAGTTTTATTTATATTTGTTTTTTAAAGTGTTGGAATTTCAAAGAAAATAAAGTCTTTTGGGAATTGGTTTTTGATCTAAATTTCAGTATCTATTTGGAGATTTTCCCAAGTGATTTTCTTTGTTCAAAATACTTTATTTTCTCACACTTGAGCTATCATATCTATCCTACTATTAGGATCTTATTTTGTGAGAAAAATTGGTTTGTGGTTTAGTGAAACCATCAAGAGTTGTAAACCTTCTTTACTTTGTGATATCCCTCTAGTGAGAGGTGATTGTGGAGATTGTGTTAGTATCCCTCTAAGTGTAGAGGTGATTGATTGTTGGAATGTTAGCTTTGAGACTTGTCCCTCTAGTGAGAGGTGATTATTGTGGAGTTGTGGCTTTGAGCCTTATCCCTCTATTGTGAGGTTGATTTTGTTCTGGCTAAGTGCCCTTCCTCTAAGTGTAGAGGTGATTATTGTTGTGCCTTGCCTCTTGTGTAGAGGTTGTACTATTGGAGAGAGGAGTTGTCTGCTCCCGGTTTGTATTACCCAAATCCTTAGTGGAGATTCCCTGTGTGGGAAGTCCTGTATGGACGATATAGTGAAAATCCTTCTGTGTGAAGGCAGGGACATAGAGCAGTGGCTCGAACCTCGAAATATATCTTGTTGTTCGCGATTGATTCACTATCTCTTAACTATCTCTCTCATTGTGCATTGCATCATATTGTTCATATCATATATATGCGTGGGTTTGATTGTGTGCCATACTTGTGTTGAACCAAGAGAGCTTTACATAGCACCTCAACAAAATAAGAGAGAGAAAGTTTAGAGATAGTGGATCAATCGTAAACACCAAGATGTCTTTCGAGGTTCAAGCCACTGCTCTACGTCCCCACCTTCGCAAAGAAGGATTTTCACTATATTGTCCACACAAGACTTTCCACACAGGGAACCTCCACTAAGGATTTGGGTAATACAATTTAGGAGTACACAACTCCTCTCTCCAACAAATACAACCTCTTCACAAAAGGCAAGGCACAATAACAATCACCTCTACACTTAGAGGGATGGGCACATAGCCAAACAACATCACCTCACACTAGAGGGATAAGGCTCAAATCCAACACTCCAACCACAATCACCTCTACACTTAGAGGGATACCAACACAACCTCCACACTCACCTCTACACAAGAGGGAACTCAAATAAAAGAGGGTTTACAGCTCTTGGTGGTCTCACTAAACCACAAACCAATTTTCCTCACAAAACAAGATCCTAATAGCTAGGATAGATAGATAGCTCAAGTGTGAGAAAATGAAGAGTTTGGAAATCAAAATCACAAAGAAAAACTCTTGAAAAAACTTCTAGATAGCTATAGAAATGAAGATCAAAAACCAGTTCCCAAAGACTCATTTTTCTTTAATTTTTTCAACCCTTTAAAAAATAAATAAAGATAAAATCTTTAAGTCCAAAAACTCTTTTAAAAACTTGCTGTTAAATACTTAGAAAGATAGGAAATTTTTGCTCTCTAAAACCATGAGTAAACCAGCTCAAGAGATGGGTATTTATGCCATCTCAAAAATCTGCCCGTTGGCAGTCTGGAAAGGGCAGAATTGCCCATCCGGTCGACCGGCCAACGGTCATTTTTATGATCGTTGTGCCTTTGGTCGACCGCCCGGTCGACCGGGCCTGGATACAGAGAGCATAATCTCTCTGCCGGTCGACCGCCCGGTCGACCGGGGCCATTTCCAGAGTGCAGAGCTCTCGGCGGTCGATCGGGTCAGTCGACATGCCTTCCAGCCAAATGGCTTGTGCACGTCTGTGCACATCGGTCAATCGCACCGGTCGACCGACATTTTCCTCGGTCGACCGGCAGACAACCAGGTCAAACTTATATAGGGATTGAAAACTTGTCTTTTTATCTTTAATTAAATCACATAAATCACATAAATTGCACAAAAATAAGTTCTTATTAGATCTTTGAAATACAAATATGTGTGACTAAAATTCAACACATATTACAAACTATTTGAATCATTTTTTTGATATTTAAATTAGGCCTTTAAATGAAAATCGTATTTTTCCAAAAACCAAACTTTGAAATGGAAAAACCGTTTTCTCCAAAATTTGTCTAGAAAAAAATATGATATTGAAATAACTTTGAAGCATTTTGTATATGTATAGAATCTAATATACATAAAAGATATTATATCTATATTTTTGACATGAAATCCAAGATCCGGTTAAATTGAAAACCAAAACCAACAAAGTTGTGTGTGTATGTGAACTTGAGCACATCAACACTATCTACATTTGCACAAGATCTAAACATACTAAGCTAAATACAAACCGAAGTCTTCTTATCTCCAAGCCGACTCGATTCAACAAGCTTGACTCTAACCGAGTACTAGATGCGATCTTGACACTTGAGCTCTTGCATCAACATGTGAAAGCTCTAAAACTCTTTTGTTGAAGCTAATCACCTACTAATATCTTGATCAAATATCTGGAACTAAATATCACAACATTATTAATAAACTATAATTACATGAGTTAATCATCATCAAAACTAGAGTGGTGGGCCTCTGGGCCAACAATCTCCCCCTTTTTGATGATGACAAAACTCATGGAGTTATATATGCATGGATTAAAGTTAAACTTCAAAGAAGCTCCCCTTAACTCATGTATAGCAATAAATAATAAAGATATTCAATGTATGCATAAAACATATTAACATATATGCTTTGATACCAATTGAAAATAAAACATTAATGCTCTGATACCAATTAAAAAAAATAAACATGCATATAAATGACATAAATATGCATATATAAAACTCTCAAAATTCTTTTCTCCCTTTGTATAAAATAAGAAAATCATGTATAAACATGGGAAATCACGCATAAACTGTTGCCCCAAGAGGTTACACTCTCCATTTGTTTAAAGTTTTGATGATAACAAAACACTTAGGAGCTATATGGTACTAATAAGTTGTTTAAGATGAAGTTTCAGGTTTGAACCATTTATGATGGCCATTGCTTAGCTCTTGGAAGTCTTTCTAGGTTCATGAAGCAAATAAGGCAAAAGGCACAAGAAGGAATGATCTTAGAAGAGAAGGATCTAGCATGGCATTGCATGGCTCAAGAGACTTCATTAGTTTTGTTTTTAGTTTTATAGTTTTGTTAAAGAATAGTGGATAGGTTGAAGCTCAAATACACACACATTAATTCAATACATTTGGTTTTTGATTTAATCGGTTTTTGATTTCAAGTACATATATCGGGTTTTGGATTTGAACCAGTTTTAGTTCTGCTAATCTGTTTGACACCCTTTTATAGTTGTTATCATAACTTTTTATTCTTATATTCAAATAACATGATTTAACTTGCATTTCAAATATAACTTTCAGATCTAAATTTCTTATTCAATAATTATTTTCAGATTCAAATTTTAAAGATGTCAAATATTTGGTTGAACTCTGTTCTTGCTCTGAAAATAGCTTACAGTTTCTGTTTTGACATCTGTTAGTGTTTTATTGATAACTTTCTCATCAAAACTGATATTGAGTTGATTTCAGTTGCATTAAATGGGTGAACTAAATTTCTTTCTTGGACTCCAAGTCGAGCAAATGCGGGATGGAATATTCATATGTCAAGACGAGTACGCAAAGGAGCTTATAAAGAAATTTGGACTCGAAGGCTCGAAAGTTTGCAACACTCCCATGGCAACAACAACCAGGCTTGATAAGGATGACCAAGGTAAATGAGTTGATATTAATTTATATAGAAGCATGATTGTTAGTTTGTTGTATTTAACGGCAAGTAGGCCGGATATCATGTTTAGTGTGTGTCTTTGTGCTAGATTCCAATCGTGTCCTAAAGAGTCTCATCTTATTGCGGTAAAACGCATCATTCGTTATATTAAGGGCACAATTGGAATGGGTCTTTGGTATCCGAAAATCGGAGATTTCTCAATGAAGAGTTATTCGGATGCCGACTATGCGGGTTGTAGAGTAGATAGAAAGAGTATTAGTGGAACATGTCAATTTCTTGGTAATTGTCTTATTTCATGGTCCTCTAAGAAACAAAATTCCGTAGCTCTCTCAACCGCCGAGGCAGAGTATGTTGCGGCGGGGGCTTGTTGTGCACAAGTCTTTTGGATGAAACATACTCTCCTTGATTATGATTTGCATTTTGACCATATAAAAATATTTTGTGATAATACTAGTACCATTCAGATGACTAAGAATGCAAATCAACATAGTAAGACCAAGCACATTGAGATTAGATATCACTTTCTTAGAGATCATTTTGAAAAAGGTGATATAGATATTGATTATGTTTCTTCGGATTTGCAACTTGCCGATATTTTCACTAAACTACTTGATTTTAATAGATTTTCCTTTATATGTGGTGAACTTAATGTTTGTGTTATTAATAAACTTGTTTTTCTTGTTTCTTTATCCCTTTTTGATGTATGACAAAAAGGGGGAGAAGTATAATATGAATATGGTTTTGTTTTTGCAAAATGTGTGTTTTTATGAATTTTTGCAAAGTGTGTGTATAGTTTATATGGTTTTGTGTTTCAAATGTGTGTTTTATGACTCATGATTTTTAGTCTCATGGTTTTTTGATTGCAATTCAAATTGCTTTTACTTGTTTAATATAGCATAATTTGAGGGAGAGTTTTCACCTCTCTTTTATCTTGTTTATATAGCCTATTTGTTTTGTCATCATCAAAAAGGGGGAGATTGTTGGCCCAAGAGTTACACTCCATTTGTTTAAAGTTTTGATGATAACAAAACACTGAGGAGCTATATGGTACTAATAAGTTGTTTAAGATGAAGTTTCAGGTTTGAACCATTTATGATGGCCATTACTTAGCTCTTGGAAGTCTTTCTAGGTTTATGAAGCAAATAAGGCAAAAGGCACAAGAAAGAATGATCTTAGAAGAGAAGGATCTAGCATGGCATTGCATGGCTTTACATGGCTCAAGAGACTTCATTAGTTTTGTTTTTAGTTTTATAGTTTTGTTAAAGAATAGTGGATGGGTTGAAGCTCAAATACACACACATTAATTCAATACATTTGGTTTTTGATTTAATCGGTTTTGGATTTCAAGTACATATATCGGGTTTTAGATTTGAACCAGTTTTAGTTCTGCTGATCTGTTTGACACCCTTTTAAATTGTTATCATAACTTTTATTCTTATATTCAAATAACATGATTTAACTTGCATTTCAAATATAACTTTCAGATCTAAATTTCTTACTCAATAATAATTTTCAGATTCAAATTTTAAAGATGTCAAATATTTGGTTGAACTCTGTTCTTGTTCTGAAAACAGCTTACAATTTCTGTTTTGACATCTGTCAGTATTTTATTGATAGCTTTCTCATCATAACTGATATTGAGTTGACTTAAGTTGCATTAAAACGAAGACTTAAAGATCTACAAATTATTCCTATATACCGTATTTTGAATTAGAACGTTTGTAGCCTGAAAAATATGCTCAAAGTTGATCAATCTGCCAGATTGGCAGTAATAGCTAATTTTCTGGAGGCTGATTTTTAACATGTTTTCAAAATGTGTTTAAGTTTAAATAAAATGTGGTCAGCTGTATTAGAGGGTCAATTTCTTCCTCTTATTTTTAGGTAAAACTTTTCTATGTTTACTCTTCCTCAATCCTATATAAAGGGGTCATTAGGGTAGAGTTTTTCACAACAAGCATTGGCAAAATATTCAAAGTTTTCAAAGGCTTTCAAAAGAGTTTGGTCCTTGGTTTTTGTGCTGAAGAATCTCTCATTCCTGAAGTTTTAGTTTCTAAACTCTCTCAAGTTCTTTTTCTTTTTCACTTACAATATTTGAGCTTCAATTCTAACCATTGTTCTACAGTGTATTGTAAGGGAAAGAGGCTTTTGTAAAAGAGAATTTGTGGTCTTTTGATCACCAAGAAATACTTGTATTCGAGATTGTGGAGTTGGGTACTCCGGTGTGGTTGTAACTCTTTGTGAAGTTATAGTGGTTAGAAATCCTTCTGGTGAAGGCAGGGACGTAGAGCTGGGTGCTCGAACCTCGAAAAAATTCTCGGTGTTTGCGTTTGGTTTACTTGCTCTTATCTCTTGCACTATATTACTTGCTTTAATTACTTGCTTCAATTCCTTGCTCTATATATATTCATTTTATTCACTTGTTGCATATTCATATTGTCGATCAAATACTCATACAACAAGATTGTAATACGCACCTCAAACTCTTATCAAGAGGAATCACGAGGAAGGAGTTCAGAGCCCTTCACGGGGTATTCGGCTTCTGGTCTTGTTTTGGGTTGATCGTTGCATCATAAATTTTTAATTATGCATTGGTTAGCATTATCACCTATTCACCCCCCCTCTAGGTGATTTCAATTTGTATCAGAGCTAGGACTCTAGTTTGTGGCCTAACATCCTTAGAGAGATCCTAAAATTTGCTAATCACTATTTGTATTCTTTCATTCATACACTAGTAAACATGGCCGACAACATCAAAACCCCTCCTAAATTTGATGGACTCAATTTCCCCATTTGGAAGGTTAGGATGACTATTTTTCTACAATCCTTAGGTAGCTTAGTGGCTAAATCCTTGACCAAACCCTATGTTAGACCCGATAGTGAGGAGAGCACTTGGTCTGACTTTACCTACAAAGAATATGAGGTTAATTCTAAGGCCCAAAATTCCCTTCTCACCGCCTTGAATGAGGATGATCTTACACGGGTTATACATTGCCAATCCGCCTATGAGATTTGGCAACACTTGTTGGTCACACACGAGGGGACATCACAAGTCAAGAGAGCTAAGATAGATCTCTTGAGGTCCCAATATGAAAGTTTTAAAATGCTTGAAGATGAATCTATTGATTCTATGATTACAAGGTTTACTAAAATTACTAATGCTCTTTCCTCTTTAGGTGATGATATAAGCAATGACCAAAAGGTGCGAAAAGTGATTCGAGCTCTTCCTTCATCATGGGAGATAAAGGCTACCACCTTAAAGGAGTTGAATGATAAAGATGAAATGGATCTCATAAGTCTTATTGGAAACCTTAAGACTCATGAGATGGAGAAGAAGGCAAGAGAAGAAGCGGTACCTCAAAAGAAGAAGTCCAGAGCCTTCAAGTCTTCCTCCACAATCAACGACAATGAAGAAGATGATGAGGAGCTATCTCTCCTAGTAGGAAATGTGAAGAGGTTGTACCGCAAGAACAAACTCAACTTTAGAAGGAAATTGAAAGGGAAGGAGGAGAGAAGAATCATATGTTACAATTGCCGCAAACCCGGGCACATCATGGCCGATTGTCCCGAGTTCAAGAAAAAGGTGACTTCCTCCTTGAAGCAAAAGAGGGTGGTTGAAAAGAAAGCATACAAAGCCACTTGGGATTCCGAAAGCGAGTCTGAAGATGAGGTGGACATAGCAAATATGTGTTTCATGGCAAACAAACCCAAGGTAACCTCTCAACCTCTTGATAAAGAAGATGAATTAAGTAGAGAAATGCTTGTACATGCTTTTGTTGAACTTTCTGAAAGCTATGATGATAAAAAGGTAGAATGTTCAAAATTGGAAAAGGAAATTGTTTTTCTTAAAAATCAACTTGCTATTGCTTCACAAGAAAAGAATGAAATTTCTTCCAAACTTGTTTGAACAAAAAGAGAATTTGAAGCTTATAAAGTTGCTTGTAAAGTAAAATTTCCAAAAATTGATGAAAATGAATTTTCTTTGTTAAAAACTAGAATTTTTGATTTAGAAAATGTTTTAAAAGATTGTGCTTTTAATACTAAGAAATTAGAGGATATGTTTTCAAAGAAGCACACTCCACATGTTAAGAATGATAAAACAAGTCATGCTAAAAATGTCATCATGTCTACACTTCACACAACTCTTCTCATGTTAAAGCTATTCATGCTCACAAGTCACATGCTAGTAAGCCACACACTCATTATGCTTTTAAATATGGTAGAGTTTATAGATGTACTTATTGTGGTAAAAATGGCCATTTAGCTAAGTTTTGCTATGATCAAATTAATAGAACAAATAATCTTGTGTGGATCCGTGATACTAACTCTTTAGGACCCAAGAAAATGTGGGTACAAAAATCAAGCTCTAATGTTTTTGATGTAGGTACACACCAAGGCTCCAAGACGTAAGGAGCGGTGTACCTTGATAGTGGTTGTTCAAGACATATGACATGGGATATCAACAACTTTACAACCCTATCAAGGTACGTTGAAGGTGGCACCGTCACCTTCGGCGATGACTCCAAGGGCACTTTCATCGGTATAGGTAACATTCAAATTGGTGTATCTCCTATTATAGAAAATGTTGTTCTTGTTGATGGACTTAAACATAACTTGCTTAGTATAAGTCAACTTTGTGATCGTGGGCTTAAAGTTGTTTTTCATGATTCTTCTTGCAAAATTTTTGATTGTAAAACCAATGATTGTATTCTCACCGGATTTCGTGATAATAATGTTTATATCATTGGCATGCTTAATTTGGATTGTTCTACTAAATGCTTGAATGCTTTTGATGAGACTTCTTGGCTTTGGCATAGAAGATTAGGACATATATCCTTTGATCATCTTGCTAGGATTAATTCTAAGGAATTGGTGAAGGGTATTCCTTGCTTGAAGTTTGAAAAAGACCGCATTTGTGGTGCGTGCCAACTTGAGAAACAAACCAAGTCTTCTTTCAAACCAATCAAGGATATCATGTCAACTAGGCCATTAGAATTAATTCACATGGATCTTTTTGGACCTACTAAAACTAAAAACTTAAATGGTAGTAGATATGCATTTGTTTTAGTTGATGATTTTTCCCGTTTTACTTGGGTTTTCTTTTTCGAACACAAAGATCAAACTTTTTCGCATTTTAAGATTTTTCGAAAAAGAGTTGAAATGAAAAAGGTTTTTCGATTTTGAAAATAAGAAGTGATAGAGGATGTGAGTTTGTTAACCAACTTTTCATGACTTATTGTGATGAAAAGGGAATCAAGCATGAAATGTCATGTCCTAGAACTCACAACAAAATGGAGTAGTGGAAAGAAAGAATAGAACCCTTCAAGAGATGGCTAGGACTATGATAAGTGAATATGACCTCCCTCAATATCTATGGGCCGAGGCCGTAAACACCGCATGCTACATATCAAATCGTATTTATTTGTGTAAAAATACTTTCAAGACATCTTTTGAAATTTATCATTTAAGAAAACAAATGTTTCATATTTTAAGGTTTTTGGATGCAAGTGTTTTGTTTTGAATACTAAAGATAACTTAGGTAAATTTGATGCTAAGGCTTATGAAGCTATATTTCTTGGATATTCTACTACTAGCAAAAGCTTATAGAGTATTCAATAGATCTTCTCTTACTATTGAAGAATCCATGCATGTTAAATTTGAAGAAACTAATGTTGTTGTTGAGAATGTTGTAGAGATTGACCCATTAGGTGAGGACATGGAGAAACTATCCTTGAAGGACTCACCCATTCAAGAAGAAAAGCAAGAATAAATTGGTGAAGTTCAAAAGGATAAAGAGGAAAGCTCTCAACCGCTTCCTAAAGATTGGAGATACGCTACAAATCATCTCAAGGAACTCATCTTAGGTGATGTATCTAAAGGGGTAACAACTCGCCCCAAACTCAATGACTTGTGTGGTAACTTTGCATTCATTTCTCATTTTGAACCCAAAAACATCCTCGAAGCCGAGGGTGACTCATATTGGTTGCTAGCCATGCAAGAAGAGCTCAATCAATTTGAGCGCAACCAAGTTTGGCACCTTGTTCCTATACCCCACGATAGACCAATAATTGGTACTAAGTGGATTTTTAGGAATAAGATGGATGAGTCAGAAAATGTTATTAGGAATAAAGCTAGGTTAGTGGCCCAAGGTGACACTCAAGTTGAAGGAATTGACTTTGAGGAGACCTTTGCACCCGTAGCACGGCTTGAAGCCATACGGATGACACTAGCTTTTGCATCTTTTAAAAATTTTAAACTTTTTCAAATGGATGTGAAAAGTACATTTTTAAATGGTGTTTTAAATGAATAAGTTTATGTTGAGCAACCTCCCGGTTTTGTTGATCATGTTCATCCTAATTTTGTTTTTAAACTTGATAAAGCTTTGTATGGATTGAAGCAAGCTCCAAGAGCTTGGTATGAAAGGCTTTCTAGTTTTCTTATTTCAAATGATTTTGTTAAAGGCAAAGTGGACACAACATTATTTACTAAGCATGTTGATAATGACATTCTAATAGTGCAAATTTATGTTGATGATATAATTTTTGGTTCTACTAATGAGTTTCTTTGCAAGAGTTTGAAAAGTGTATGCAACTTGAATTTGAGATGTCTTCAATGGGTGAACTAAATTTCTTTCTTGGACTCCAAGGCAAGCAAATGCGAGATGGGATATTCATATGTCAAGCCAAGTACGCAAAGGAGCTTATAAAGAAATTTGGACTCGAAGGCTCGAAAGTTTGCAACACTCCCATGGCAACAACAACCAAGCTTGATAAGGATGACCAAGGTAAATGTGTTGATATTAAGTTATATAGAAGCATGATTGGTAGTTTGTTGTATTTAACGGCAAGTAGGCCGGATATCATGTTTAGTGTGTGTCTTTGTGCTAGATTCCAATCGTGTCCTAAAGAGTCTCATCTTATTGCGGTAAAACGCATCATTCATTATATTAAGGGCACAATTGGAATGGGTGTTTGGTATCTGAAAACCGGAGATTTCTCAATGAAGAGTTATTCGGATGCCGACTATGCGGGTTGTACAGTAGATAGAAAGAGTACTAGTGGAACATGTCAATTTCTTGGTAATTGTCTTATTTCATGGTCCTCTAAGAAACAAAATTCCGTAGCTCTCTCAACTGCCGAGGCAGAGTATGTTGCGGCGGGGGCTTGTTGTGCACAAGTCTTTTGGATAAAACATACTCTCCATGATTATGATTTGCATTATGATCATATACAAATATTTTGTGATAATACTAGTACAATTCATATGACTAAGAATGCAAATCAACATAGTAAGACCAAGTACATTGAGATTAGATATCACTTTCTTAGAGATCATTTTGAAAAAGGTGATATAGATATTGATTATGTTTCTTCGGATTTGCAACTTGCCGATATTTTCACTAAACCACTTGATTTTAATAGATTTTCCTTTATATGTGGTGAACTTAATGTTTGTGTTATTGAATAAACTTGTTTTTCTTGTTTCTTTATCCCTTTTGATGTATGACAAAAAGGGGGAGAAGTATAATATGAATATGGTTTTGTTTTTGCAAAATGTGTGTTTTTATGAATTTTTGCAAAGTGTGTGTATAGTTTATATGGTTTTGTGTTTCAAATGTGTGTTTTATGACTCATGATTTTTAGTCTCATGGTTTTTTGATTGCAATTCAAATTGCTTTTACTTGTTTAATATAGCATAATTTGAGGGGGAGTTTTCACCTCTCTTTTATCTTGTTTATATAGCCTATTTGTTTTGTCATCATCAAAAAGGGGGAGATTGTTGGCCCAAGAGGTTACACTCTCCATTTGTTTAAAGTTTTGATGATAACAAAACACTTAGGAGCTATATGGTACTAATAAGTTTTTAACATGAAGTTTCAGGTTTGAACCATTTATGATGGCCATTACTTAGGTCTTAGAAGTCTTTCTAGTTCATGAAGCAAATAAGGCAAAAGGCACAAGAAGGAATGATCTTAGAAGAGAAGGATCTAGCATGGCATTGCATGGCTTTGCATGGCTCAAGAGACTTCATTAGTTTTGTTTTTAGTTTTATAGTTTTGTTAAATAATGTGGATAGGTTGAAGCTCAAATACACACACATTAATTCAATACGTTTGGTTTTTGATTTAATTGGTTTTGGATTTCAAGTACATATATCGAGTTTTGGATTTGAACCAGTTTTAGTTCTGCTGATCTGTTTGACACCCTTTTATAGTTGTTATCATACCTTTTTATTCTTATATTCAAATAACATGATTTAACTTGAATTTCAAATATAAATTTCAGATCTAAATTTCTTATTCAATAATAATTTTCAGATTCAAATTTTAAAGATGTCAAATATTTGGTTGAACTCTGTTCTTGTTCTGAAAACAGCTTACAGTTTCTATTTTGACATCTGTCAGTATTTTATTGATAACTTTCTCATCAAAACTGATATTAAGTTGATTTCAGTTGCATTAAAAATAAGACTTAAAGATCTACAAATTATTCTTATATACCTTATTCTGAATTCGAACGTTTGCAGCCTGAAGAATGTGCTCAAAGTTGACCAATCTGCCAGATTGGCAGTAATAGCTAATTTTTGGAGGCTGATTTTTAACATGTTTTCAAAATGTGTTTAAGTTTAAATAAAACGTGGTTAGCTGTATTAGAGGGTCAATTTCTTCCTCTTATTTTCAGGTAAAACTTTTTTATGTTTACTCTTCCTCAATCCTATATAAAGGGGTCATTAGGGTAGAGTTTTTCACAACAAGCATTGGCAAAATATTCAAAGTTTTCAAAGGCTTTCAAAAGAGTTTGGTCCTTGGTTTTTGTGCTGAAGAATCTCTCATTCCTGAATTTTTAGTTTCTAAATTCTCTCAAGTTCTTTTTCTTTTTCACTTACAATATATGAGCTTCAATTCTAACCATTGTTCTACAGGGTTCTTGTAAGGGAAAGAGGCTTTTGCAAAAGATAGTTTGTGGTCTTTTGATCAACAAGAAATACTTGTATTCGAGATTGTGGAGTTGGGTACTCCGGTGTGGTTGTAACTCTTTGTGAAGTTATAGTGGTTAGAAATCCTTCTGGGTGAAGGCGGGGACGTAGAGCTGGGTGCTCGAACCTCGAAAAAATTCTCGGTGTTTGCGTTTGGTTTACTTGCTCTTATCTCTTGCACTATATTACTTGCTTTAATTACTTGCTTCAATTCCTTGCTCTATATATATTCATTGCTTTATTCACTTGTTGCATATTCATATTGTCGATCAAATACTCATACAACAAGATTACAATACGCACCTCAAACTCTTATCAAGAGGAATCACAAGGAAGGAGTTCAGAGCCCTTCACGGGGTATTCGGCTTCTAGTCTTGTTTTGGGTTGATCGTTGAATCATAAATTTTTAATTGTGCATTGGTTAGCATTATCACCTATTCACCCCCCCTCTAGGTGATTTCATAAACATGGGAAATCATAAATATGGGAAATCATGCATATATAAAACTCCAAAATTCTCTCCCCCTTTTGTCAAATTATCAATAAAGGGGCATAAATAAACTCAAAAACAATAAGTTAACTCCAAATTTCTCTTTCTCTTGGTCAAATCAAAGAAGAAGGATGTATATGCGATATACATTCATGAAGAGGAGAGACTTAAAGTTAACTCCCCCTGCATACATGCATTACATGAAAAAGAGATGATTAAACTCTAATCACATAACGTATAGTATACAATACATAAAAGGAGATGTGAAGCTCCCTCTACACACATGTACTACATACCATAGAAAAGTCAATCACTTCAATATGAAATACACTCAACATGAATCTATATAAAGAGAAGATGTTAAGCTTCCCTTGCATATAAGCAATGCAAATCAAAACAATGTGATACCAACTGAAATATATATTAATTTATAATAAAGGTATGCATCAAAATATCATGATACCAATTTATGATACCAATAGAAAAATAAACAAAACATTTTAAAGATACCAATTGAAAGTAAACAAAATTTTTAAGATACGAAAAGATACCAATTGAAAATATCTTGATACCAATTTAAAATGTCTTGTAAATCTTGATATCAATAGAAAATGAGACATTGTATGTTTTTGATACCAATTGAAATATCTATATATATTGAAAATCTTGATACCAATTGAAAGTGAAAACCAAATTGAAGGTAAAAACCAATTGTTTTTGGTAACCATAACTCATATCAATATAGATACAATTTAAAATGAAATATTTAAAATGAAATATAATACCAATATTGAAAAAGTTAGCATATTCTAAAACAAAGTCTTTTTCATCATAAAGAATGGGAATAAGTTACCAATTGAAAATAAACTCGATTGAAAGATACCAATTGAAAGATAAAACATGAATTTTCTCTCCCTTTATGAAATGCCAATAAAAACAATGCATAAGCTTGTATAAAATGCCAATTGAAAAATAATTGACATTAAGGAGTAAATCATGCTTAGCAAAATTTGTGCTTTAAGATGTAAAGATATTGTAAGCACAATCAAATCACATATATGTATGAAAATGTAAATGTCAATCGAAATTGATACTATTTGAAGTTTGACGCATACATATATAGAAAACATATGAGTATATAAGATAAATATCAAATGTGATACCAATTGAAACCACAATGAGGATCAAGTGTATAACTCATAATAACCTCCCTTTCATGCACAAATTTAAATAGATTTTCAATTTGAGCATCAAGGCATGGTCGCCCATCCGTCCGCCCTTGGAAGGACGGGGTTTTCAAAAATATGAATTTGAAAATAATTTTAGTATAATTGAAAACTCTTTCAAAATGAAGAAATACGCAACTAGTTTTATGATGATCTTGAAAACTAGTACGAAGTGCTCAAGTAAGGAGTAAAACAAGACTATATCTATAAAGTATGAAAATCACATAATCATCAATACTCAAATAGTAATAAAACTCATATAATCTCATGAAAATAAATCATGAGTAAACATCAAACATAGAGTGTAAAAGTCATGTAACCAACAAAATCATGGAATAAGGCATTCAAGCTCAATATGAAATTCCTTTATCAAAAACATGAAAATCATCAAAACTAAATATACTTCAAGGTATATGTTTGTTATGTCTAAACTAGAAGTCTACATACATATCCAAGCACAATTGAGTCCATAAAGAAATTTTGCATGAAACGCAAATGACTCAAGGGTATACATGTATATCCAGTAGTTTTAACAAAATTACCATATACATGAAGTTAAATACCTTTTTATTTAAAAAACATGTCCAAAAAATAGGGAATACAAGTTGAAATGCAAAAGTCATCAACACTAGGCTATACTAGTACATCTAATGGGTGCAAATAAACAATTAGGCACAAACATACAAGGATTAAATGTGGCTCATTAGTTGTACAAGTATATACACAAGTTTTAATGAAAACTACATCTAAACAAGTAGTCAAAACATGAAGTGCAAAAGAATCATAAACATAAACCAATATGATCATTAGGCTAAATGCACATGTTTTAGAGCTATGATATACACCATAGTTAAACTAAAGTGAGAACACAAAAGTAATAGTCCATATAAATATGGGTGTATCTCAAATACTAATCATGTATATCTGAAGTCTAATTAACATTGCATTTAACCATAATGAACATGAAAACCAATACATGCTAAAAGTTAATAATATGAAAGCATGTAAGCCAAATGGGAGTAAGAGATACTTACCAAAACCAAGAGGGCTCATCTCTATATCTCCAAATCATGGTAGTCCTCCCACCAAACTTCCCTTGAAAGTGATGCATCCAAAAGTGTCACCATTTAGCTCGGAACGCATTCACCTCAAGGTACCAATACCCTCACGTCAAGTGATGGCCCACACCTACATAAAATAAAATAGGAGTGAATTTTGATACCCATACTCTATTGGGTCCATGGGGGTTAGCACCTTTCCTAACCCAAATAAATTTATTTGCAAAATTTACAATATGTACTCTATCATAACAAAACTTTACAAGGTGGCCCTTACGTCCACAATATGTACAAGTGTACACATGAGCATACATGTAATCATGTGTGTGAGTATGAGAAGCATGCATATGCCGTGTATGGTGTGCATGTATATGTGAAACTTGTTTCTTTCGAAACATGGATTCCAACCGTGTGTGGTTCATGGCACATTTACTCAAAGTGGAGCCCAAACAATCAACACTCTTCTTTAACATATATATATTATTTTCAATAATAGAAGAAGAGCTGGAGCATGCAATAGGTACACTAAATTATGAAGCATGGCAAACATGTGAATTTAAATCATTTTTCAAAGATTTTTTTCATTAGAAATCAAATCCAATTCTTTTGAAATAGAAATAATTTTGTTTTTCAAAGAATCATTTTCTTTTAAAACAAAAACAAGTTTTGAGGATAGAACTTCATTTTTCTTCAAAACTTCATCACAATTATTTTTACTTTTTAAGATTTTGTTTTCATTTAAGGCAAGATCAAGTTGGGATTTCAATGAGTCCCTTTAATTTGAAATCTCATCCCTTTCTTACAAAGCCATGTCAAGTTTAGAAAATAAGTCCTTATTTTCTTCTTTCATTTTAAAAGTTTTCTTTTCCAAGAGTTGGTATTTTTGTAATAACTTTTCACATACAAGAGATAGTTCTTCATTTAATGCATCGGCATTAACATAATCATCACTGAAAGAACTAGCACTATCATCTAGTTGAGTTTTCAAATTTACCTCATGGGAGTTATTCCCTGGGACCATGTAGCAAGCTTATTCGGATTCATCCTCACTAGATTACTTCTCCACAATGTTTGGCGTTTGATGCTTTGGAGAGGTCAAGATGGTCCACACTGCAAAGGCAGAATCATAATGAGAAACTATAGAAAGATAATCTTTGGTTAGAGCACTCCTAAGTGCCTCAAGGGCTTGTGCATTGGCCTCTATATGCTTGTTATTATCAAGATAGGATTTCTTTGTAGTAGCAAGATAAACATGCATACCTAGGGTTTTTAGATACATACTCATCTTAATCTTCTATACATTGATGTTAGAAACATCAAACATGGGAGGGGCAAGGTAATTCATGAGTGTATGTAAACAAATAAGTGTGCAAATGCAAAAATAGATTAGCTAACTAAGATCTTACTCCTAGGTTGTTAAACCTAATATCAGGAGCGTAGGCTCGGATACCAATTGAAAGTACACCTAAATGGGGTGAGTAGGTGTATGGCTAATCTAACGACAAATGATGCGGAATTAAAAATAAATTGCAACACACTTAGTGTAACCAAAGAGTGTAGCCGAATTCCGGTGAAGGGCTCTAGACTATCTCCTCTAAATTCCTCTAAATAAGAGTTAAGGTGCTATGTAAAGCTCTCTTGGTTCAACACAAGTGAGGCACACAAACAATACCAAGCATATAAGTATGATATGAACAATATGAAATAATGCAAGACACAAAATAAGAGAGAGTTTAGAGATAGTGGCATTTAGAGATAGTGGATCAATCGCAAACACTGAGATATGTTTCGAGGTTCGAGCCATTGCTCTACGTCCCCGCCTTCACATAGAGGGATTTCCACTGTATCATCCACACAGGACTTCTCACACAGGGAACCTCCACTGAGAATTTGGGTAATATAACCTAGGAGTACACAACTCCTCTCTCTAATAAATACAACCTCTTCACAAGAGGCAAGGCACAACAACAATCACCTCTACACTTAGAGGGATGGGCACTTAGCCAAACAACAATCACTTCACGCCAGAGGGATAAGGCTCAAAGACAACACTCCAACCACAATCACCTCTACACTTAGAGGGATACCAACACAACCTCTACACTCACCTCTACACAAGAGGGGACTCAAATAAAAGAGGATTTACAACTCTTTGTGGCCTCACTAAACCATAAACCAACTTTCCTCACAAAACAAGATCCTAATAGATAGGATAGATAGGTAGCTCAAGTGTGAGAAAATAAAGAGCTTGAAAATCAAAATCACAAAAAAAAACTCTTGGGAAAACTTCTAGATAGCTATAAAAATGAAGATCAAAAATCAATTCCCAAAGACTATATTTTTCTTTGATTTTTCCAAACCTTTAAAAAACAAATAAAGATAAAATCTTTAAGCCCAAAAACTCTTTTAAAAACTTGATGTTAAATACTTAGAAAGATAGGAAATTTTTGCTCCCTAAAACCATGAGCAAACCAGCTCAAGAGATGGGTATTTATACCCTCTCAAAAATCTGCCTGTTAGCAGTCTGGAAAGGGCAGAATTGCCCTTCTGGTCGACCGCTCGGTCGACCGGCCAACGGTCATTTTTATGACCGTTGTGCCTCCGGTGGACCGCCCAGTCGACCGGGCCTAGGTACAGAGAGCAGAAGCTCTCTGCCGGTCAACCGGCCCGGTCGACCGCCAAATGGCCCCGGTCGACCGGGCGGTCGACGACCTTCCAACCAAATGGCTTGTGCACGTCTGTGCTCATCGGTCGACCGGACCGGTCGATCGACGTCTGCCTCGGTCGACCGTCCAGTCGACTGGCAGACAGCCAGGTCAAACTTATATAGGGATTGAAAAATTGTCTTTTTATCTTTAATTAAATCCCATAAAATTACATAAATTCCACAAAAATAAGTTCTTATTACATCTTTGAAATACAAATATGTGTGACTAAAATTTAACACATATTACAAACTATTTGAACTATTTTGTGATATTGAAATTAGGCCATTAAACAAGAACCGTATTTTCCAAAAACCAAACTTTGAAATGGAAAAACCGTTTTCTCTGAAATTTGTCTAGAAACAAAAACATGATATTGAAACAATTTTAAACATATTGTATATGGATAGAATCTAATATACATAAAAGATATTATATCTATATTTTTGACATGAAATCCAAAATCAAGTTAAATCGAAAACCAAAACCAACAAACTTGTGTGTATGTGAACTTGAGCATATCAACACAATCTACCTTTACACAAGATCTAAACATACTAAGCTAAACACAAACTGAAGTCTTCTTGTCTCCAACCCGACTCGATCCAACAAGCTTGACTCCAACTGAGTACTAGATGCGATCTTGACGCTCGAGCTCTTGAATCAACTTGTGAAAGCTCGAAAACTCCTTTGTTGAAGCTAATCACCTACTAATATCTTGATCAAATATCTGGAACTAAATATCATAAGATTATTAGTAAACTATAACTACATAAGTTAATCATCATCAAAACTAGAGTGATGGGCCTCTGGACCAACACTATCTTCGTGCGCCTTCCCCCATTTGGTTTTTCCTATAATTACTATATTTTTCAGAGAAAAAGGGACCAAAAATTAGTTTAAATTTTTATCTTTGTTTTTAATGTTTAGGTTCTTTGTTAGATAGTATAGAGAAGTTATATCTCTGTTTTTTAATTTATAGTTCAGTCCAAATACCAGTGAGAGAGAGGAATAGAGTGATTGTAATTTGAAGATTGAAGTGACATCAATAAAGGTTCAAACCTTCTCTTCTTCTCCAATTCACGGGTATGTCTTATTTCATTAACATGTCTTACTTTACCGTAGTTATGAGTAGCTAAATTCATTTTTCTGGGCTCACTATCGTTTCTCTCTTCAATCCCTCTCTTGTTTTGAATGGTTTTGATGTAAAGAACCTAACGGAATCATATGTATGCCTTAAACTAAGCCTTTCTTCTTTGAAAGTATTCTTGAAGGCACATGGATGGGTTTGAATTTCTAAACTTCTATTTCTATTAAAACATCACTTGAACTTGATTTTATTTCATGCTTGAAAGATTACTTGATGATTTAACATTCAGTTCAAGAGGATCCCTTAAGAAAAAGAGTTAAAACGTTTCCAAATAATCTTATTTGCTTTGCTTAAGACTTTTGAAACTCAAGCTTAAGTTTTTACCTATGATCAAGTTGAAGCACTAAGAATTTCATGAGAAGAACATATGGTTGAGTAGTAAGATAGTGAGCTTAGATCTTTTTCATATATTAAAAACAACCAAACAATCTTTACACTTTTAGATATGTGTGTATGATGTGTATGATGTGTGTGTATGTATGTATGTATGTATGTATGTATGTATGTATGTATATATATATATATATATATATCTATGTGTGTGTGTACTTGTATATACATATAATGTATTCTTGGGTATATGTAAAAGTACGTGGATTTGTATGTATTAGTGTATTATGTATGTTTGGCTGATTGTGGCAACGACACAATTAACTGAAAATTCAGAGAGATAAGACACAATTAACTGAAAATCAAGAGATAAAATAAAAATTTATCTTCAACCCTTTCTCTAACCTTTTTATCAGAAGATATTTTCTGTTAGGAAAGAGATTTTGCCTCTATCTTCATACGCTCTCCTTTATACAGTTTTGGATATAAATACCTGTATTCTGAAGGCAAAGGGGCACGATTCAATAGAGAGTATAGGCCAGGCCGTTCTTTAGTTCTAACTTAGGATTTTTAATTTTTTTTTATGTAACTTTCGTTTTATTTATGTAACTGAGATAAGAAAAGAGTTCCATTGGAGAATGAGAGTGAAGCTTGTACTGAGGGTGACACCGGTGTAAGTAATCTTCTTTTCTTTCATTTTTACTTTATTGAATCTTAGTTACGTTTTTATGTTCTTCTTTTCTTACTCTTCTTCTTTCTGATTTTGATAATAATCCAAATGAAACCTATAGCATCGAAACTGCCTTGCCATTACAAGTGGCCTTGATGGCTTATGGTAATGAATAACTGTTTCTATTTTATTTTCTGGTTGCATTTGAATTTATAGTTTAGTCTGGGAACAGGGAAGATTCTTTACGCCATGATTTGCTCGCCTTCAAGACAAGGTAAGTCTTTGCAAAGGATCCAAGGTAAGTCATCAACAGAAAGAGGAAAGTAAGTACTTTTAGGTTTTTCTTATTTCTTTTGATTTCTTATTGTAGAACACACTACTTAAATCACCAACTCTTTACTCTTTTTATTTCTTTCTTTAGCTTAGTTTTCTATTTTTCAAAATCACCATCTTCTTCTATCTACTGCTTTCTCCAAATTAACATAGTTTCATTTTCCTTTTCTTTTAAAGAAAATAGAAGAACTTTTCATTGTTTTAGTAACCTAAAGAAGAACTTAAACGCTTTTATCACTAGTTCCTCCTTGTGGATCACGACCCGCATAGCCACTTGCTATAGCGGTAGTATTGAGAACTTGCACATTCTATTCTTCATTTCTGAAATACTATATTTTTGTGCACAGGTATAATTGATTGGTCACTAAAGTTGCATATTTAATGTCACATTTCTATACTTATTTTAGAATAAAAGCCTGCATTGTCCTAATTATTTGTCTAATTTATTTGCAGGCCCAATCCTTAAGGAGATGAAGAGAAATGAGCCCAAAAGCCCACCAGAATTCTGAATTAAATCAGAGTTAATTCGCACACATAAAATCAGGGAAAAATCAAGAGGTTGAAACCGGTTGAGAAGAATCCTCTCAGAATCGATCGGTTAAAGCCAAGAATCCGAGGCCATTTCGTCAAAATCCGGAGCTCAAACGACAAAACCAATAAAGGATAAAGCCAGAAGAAGACCCCGGACAGACCCACCAACAGGGTGTGGCCATCTGGCCACACCCTTGCCGCAAAAACGCGGCAAAAGCCGCGTTTTTGCGGCAATCCTGGGGAGTTACGGGGAGCGTTTGCTCCCCCGACCTCCCCGGGATCTTGGTTGTTAGGGTTTTTGCCTATAAAAAGGCATTTGCTGCACTGAAAATGGACGCCAATGCAGATTAGGATTTTAGACTAGTTTTTCCATTTTGTAGTTTAGTTTTATGTAACTTGTATGTAGCTTAGGGTAGATGATGATTCATGTAAGTAAGAGAGAGAGGCTGATGTTGAGAGTGACACCGATGTACTCCTCCTCCTTTCTTTCATTGTCTCAGTAAGCAATAAAGGTAACATTTGTTTATGTTTGTATCTTTACTTTACATTTGTTTTGCTTTTCGTTTTCCTCTTCTACTTCACCTTGGTTTTATGTGTTGAGTCTACAAGTGAAGTCCAAAGCATGTATCACTAAGCTACGTGAGAGCCAGCGATAGTTCATGAAGACGATCTCCTCTTCCAAGCTTCGCATCACTTCGTACTTCATATGCTTGACGATATAATGTGCACGGGGACTGAGTTCAAGTTTATGATCTATGCGTTGAATGCCTCCGAAGCAAAGGTAGAACTTGCGCAGGTTTCCAAGTAAGTCATCACCAAACTAGGTAAGTAATTCTTAGCTTTCTTTCTTTTCTTTATCGCTATAGTATAGATCGCCAACACGATTTCTTTCACCACTTCTTCCCAATCGTTTCCATTCTTTTCCTCCACTTCAGTTGTACATATTCGCTTCATTGTTTTCTGATTTTCCACCTTCTTCATCTCTCGTTTCTTCTTACTTTAACCATTAACTTTCTTTTCCCTTTCTTAACTTTAAAAACAGAGAAGAACCTTCGCTTATTTTCATAAGATTTCAATAAAGACACGTAAAGCTTCCATCGCAAACCCTCTTGTGGATCACGACCCGCATAGCCACTTGCTATAGCGGAAGAATTGAGCACTTGCACATTCCTTTCTTAAGTTCTATAATCTCGTATTTTTTGTGCAGGTTTAGCCTCAATCAAAATTTTGGCGCCGTTGCCGGGGAGGGTAAAACGGTTTTTATTGAAATCTGAATTTTATTGCAAATTTTTGAGAACTAAACGAATTTCTTCTCTGTTGCAGGTTATAGGTTGAAGAAAACAGGAACTTTGCATTGCAGTGACATATAAGTGGACCTGGGCCTCTGCTCTCGAAAGCAGAGACCAGGATCCCTCCAATTTGCCGCAAAATCCTGGCTTTTGCCGCAAATTTACGGCAATAAGGAGTGAACTACTGATCATTTTTCTGCAGGGTCTCTGATTCTGCAAAATACTTCTGCTACATTACTTAATTCCCTGTAATATTCACCCTATACCTGCTTAATAAAGTCAACAGTAAAAAATTGGTTGTAATCGTTAAAAGTTGATTAGACATTTGCATTTCTAGGCACGTGTCTTTTCAATTCATTTACTTTTACTGTTGAAGAGTGCTGGAGGCAAGGTACGTTTTGCATTGCATGTAGACTAGGAATCAACTCTTGCTTGATTTTCATGCTTTGAGTGTATCCTAGTTATATTTCTTGTACACTTGCACAATTCAATTTTAAGGGCATACCCGTAAATAAGATAAGGTGGGGATTTTATCACCCTTTCCTTAGCCCGCAAATCATTTTCCCAAGCACTCACTAACCCAAACCTAATTTAATAAAAAGTAGACGTTGGCCCTAGGGACATCTCGGACTCATTTAGGAGATTATCCTAAGGGGGAAAAATGTTGGAATCTAACTCCTGCAAAATCAGTGTCTAGGAAAGGGATTGAGGGCCGAAAGCCCGAAGGTTGGTGGTTATTTAATTATGGAATGTCTTTGACGGAAAACCTCCCACCAACCTTGCCCTGACCTGGCTGATTAGCTTGCGGTTAAAGTCTACATTAGACCTCCCGTGGATAGTCTAACCAGTTAGGAGTCGTCTAGGTCCTAAGTCTACCCTAACTTAGGCTAGAATTTTTTCTTTTTTGTTTATTTATTTGTTTGTTTTTCTTTGTTTGTATTCTATTGTGTGATATGGACTATAATAATAATTTTTTCAACTATAATAATAATCCATATTACACATCAAACTCTTTTTCGGATATTACCAACCCGTCATATCATGACTTTAACCAACCTAGTGTGCCGGATTGGTCTTATCCAAATCAATATGACCCATACCCCCCATCTAATAATTATAATTTCCATAATGATTTCAACTCTTCACTGAGTCAGTGGGGATTCACTTCCCCGAGCATAATTTCCAATCACCTTGCCCTCCTTCTCCACCCAGTCCACATTATGTTCAAGATTCATACTCAGTTCCACCCGTCCAAAATAGGAAACTATCAATTATGGAACGGAGTATGCGTGAGTCCAAACACAAATCCCAAAATCTGATGGACTCACAATTTCAATACCACTTCCAAGACAACTCTTCATCTTTTCATCAAAACAATGAACCCATCAATTATAAAAAGATGCTAGAAGCCATGACTCATGCTCAAAATGCTAGAAATCGTGACATAGATATGATGGTCGAATCTCTACGTTCCCACCGTCCTGATGTCACTTACCATTCTGTTAGAGCCAAAGAGTCATGTTGTTTTGAAAATCAAGATTCTATTTCAGAACAACCATTTGAACTTACCCAAACTCCAAATTTTGAAAAAGATATTGATAGTTTGGCTAGTTTTCCTTTCCTGAAATAGAACTTGAAAATGATTATGATCCTGAACCCCAACTTAGTGATTCAATTCCATTTCCTGATTCAATTATGACTCCGGTATCTTCACCAGATTTTGATCTTTTCTCCGAGTCAACATTGGATCCTGTACCAATCCATAATGAAATTGAATCACCCATCTGTGAGGATCATATTGAACTTGACCAATTATACACTCTTGAAGACCCTATTGACAAATTGGCAAGTTCTCAATTTTTTGATATTGAAGTCAATGAGATATGTGACCTAGATTCTCATATCTGTGATCCAGTTCAACTTTCTGAATCAATCTTGACTCCTGTTGTGTTACCAAACTTGAGTAATGTTTTAGAGTCAGTTTTGATTCCCCACCTATCATTCATGAACTGGAATCACCCACATTAAGTCACATTCCATTATTAGAAAATACATGTGGACTGGAGTTTCAATTTCTTGACTTGGACCCAATTTCTGAACCTATTTCGACTCCTGAACCTTTACTTGACTTAAGTCACCTTCCTGAGTCGGTATTAGTTCCTGTCCTTCCTGAGTCCAAGTCAACTGTTCTATCATTTCATACTCCATTCTGGGACGAGGTGGTTGACAAATTTGACTCCGAAATTAGTTATGGAATATGGAAATTAGATGGGGTAAATATATAATAAAAATCCTTAATGGATTTATCTTTTAGTGGGTCATATTAAAGATAGTGCTGGTGGGTTCCTTCGAGACCCAAGAAAAGTTGATTGGGCCATGTTTCGTGGACCAATCAGACCACCACCGGAACCACCACCTTAAGGTAACCTTTTCCTTCCCTTCTTCTTTTTCATGCATCTATGCATTAATTCATACATTGAGGACAATGCATGAGATAGGTGTGGGGGAGGGTCTAACATAACTTTTCTTTTTCTTTAAAAAAATAATAAAAAAAATAAATAAAAAAATTGACATTTTTCTTTACTTTAAAAAAACTTTTTGAAAAATAGAAACAATATTTTGACTTATTTTTGTAAGAAATTAAGTTAATTTTAAGGAATAGGAAAATCCAAATTAGGATTTCTTATACTTGGTCAAAAGAAGATTATTTGTTTGATTTTTAGGGTTAGGAAGAAAATTTGTCAAAGTAATTTGGTCTTGATCTTTATCTTGATGAAATATGCACACTTCATACACTTACACACTTAGGGTTCAAAAACAAAGATTCTTATGCCTTATAAAAACTATATATATATAAACAAATCTAATTATTGATTAGCTAGGTGCTTTGGCCTAAGAAAGCCTTAGTATTTATGCAAAAGATAATTAGATGAGCTTGAAAAAAAAAAGAAGAAGAAAAAAAAGTCTAATTATTGATTAAGCTAGGTGCTTTGGCCTAAGCAAGCCTTAGTATTTATGCGAAAGATGATTAGACAAGTTTGGAAAGAAAAATCCTCTGATTAAGCTGGGTATTTGTGCCTCATAAAGCATAAGTAGTCACGCCTAAAAGAGGTTCATATAATAAAATTCTTAGTTTTGTGGCCTTGTTTGCTCGAGTTCTTAAGTCCTAGGGGTGTCTTCTCACCTGGTGCCCTAAGACCGTCTGGTTTGGGAGTCATCGATTAAAGGCTCGTTACATGGGCAGATTAGAAAGCCTAAACTAAGGAATAATACCACCAAAAATATATATATATAAATAAAATAAGGCATAAGAGTTAGAGTTAATGAACCCTTAGTCAAAATTTTCACAGTCACAAGTGCATATGACTTAGGGTAAAGTAATAGATTAGATGAGAAGTACAATTTGACTCCTTACTTTAATTTGATAACAAATTTTTGAATAGAGACTAAGTTTAGGAATGAAAAATTAAGTTTTCCTATAACTTATAGATTGCTTAGATCTTACAATTATGTGCCAAATATTTTCTCTTTCAAAATGCTTTTCGAAAATACTAACTCTTTGTTTCCCTTTCTTTATGGATTTTGTGGGTGCAATCCGCTGAAAACCCTCACGAGACAAAACTCGTCCTCTAGGGGGAACCTAGAGGTTTAACGGCTTGTTGCACATGCTCAGTGCAATCACGTGACCTGCGAAAGTGGTCCAATAATCCTTAGTATAGCTTAGTTATTTTGCTCGAGGACGAGCAAAAGATAGGTATGGGGGTGTGATTGGTCACTAAAGTTGCATATTTAATGCCACATTTTCATACTTATTTTAGAATAAAAGCCTGCATTGTCCTAATTATTTGTCTAATTTATTTGCAGGCCCAATCCTTAAGGAGATGAAGAGAAATGAGCCCAAAAGCCCACCAGAATTCTGAATTAAATCAGAGTTAATTCGCACACATAAAATCAGGGAAAAATCAAGAGGTTGAAACCGGTTGAGAAGAATCCTCTCAGAATCGATCGGTTAAAGCCAAGAATCCGAGGCCATTTCGTCAGAATCCGGAGCTCAAACGACAAAACCAATAAAGAATAAAGCCAGAAGAAGACCCCGGACAGACCCACCAACAGGGTGTGGCCATCTGGCCACACCCTTGCCGCAAAAACGCGGCAAAAGCCGCGTTTTTGCGGCAATCCTGGGGAGTTACGGGGAGCGTTTGCTCCCCCGACCTCCCCGGGATCTTGGTTGTTAAGGTTTTTGCCTATAAAAAGGCATTTGCTGCACTGAAAATGGACGCCAATGCAGATTAGGATTTTAGACTAGTTTTTCCATTTTGTAGTTTAGTTTTATGTAACTTGTATGTAGCTTAGGGTAGATGATGATTCATGTAAGTAAGAGAGAGAGGCTGATGTTGAGAGTGACACCGATGTACTCCTCCTCCTTTCTTTCATTGTCTCAGTAAGCAATAAAGGTAACATTTGTTTATGTTTGTATCTTTACTTTACATTTGTTTTGCTTTTCGTTTTCCTCTTCTACTTCACCTTGGTTTTATGTGTTGAGTCTACAAGTGAAGTCCAAAGCATGTATCACTAAGCTACGTGAGAGCCAGCGATAGTTCATGAAGACGATCTCCTCTTCCAAGCTTCGCATCACTTCGTACTTCATATGCTTGACGATATAATGTGCACGGGGACTGAGTTCAAGTTTATGATCTATGCGTTGAATGCCTCCGAAGCAAAGGTAGAACTTGCGCAGGTTTCCAAGTAAGTCATCACCAAACTAGGTAAGTAATTCTTAGCTTTCTTTCTTTTCTTTTATCGCTATAGTATAGATCGCCAACACGATTTCTTTCACCACTTCTTCCCAATCGTTTCCATTCTTTTCCTCCACTTCAGTTGTACATATTCGCTTCATTGTTTTCTGATTTTCCACCTTCTTCATCTCTCGTTTTCTTCTTACTTTAACCATTAACTTTCTTTTCCTTTTTCTTAACTTTAAAAACAGAGAAGAACCTTCGCTTATTTTCATAAGATTTCAATAAAGACACGTAAAGCTTCCATCGCAAACCCTCCTTGTGGATCACGACCCGCATAGCCACTTGCTATAGCGGAAGAATTGAGCACTTGCACATTCCTTTCTTAAGTTCTATAATCTCGTATTTTTGTGCAGGTTTAGCCTCAATCAATAATCTCAATCAGCTGATCGCTTTCAAAACAAGGTAAACGTGCCAACGATCCAAGGTATGTCATCGGCCAAAAGAGGTAAGTAAGTATTTTTAGTTTTCCTTCTTTCTTTTAATTACTTAGTTTAGAAGACTTTAAAAATAACTCTTCTTTCTTTATTCTTTTTATTTCTTGATTTAACTTAGTTTTCCACTCTGTTACAACTAAACATAGATTTTATTTCTCTTTTTTTTTCAAAATAAAAGAAAAACTTATAACCAGTTATTGTAAATTTGAAAAGAACTTATCAGCACGCTTTCATCGCAGTCCCTCCTTGTGGATCACGACTCGCATAACCACTTATTTTAGCGGTAGTATTGAGAACCTAACACATTTCTAAAGTCTATATTTTTCGGTGCAAGTTTATCTCAGACAGAGTTCAGGGGAAACTTTCGCTAGGCCTAGTTGTTACGAAATTGATATGCTTTGATACCAATTACTGTAACAAATCGGCACTCTAATACCAATTGTTACTCCCAGAATTAATGTTTATGAACCTTGGCAATATTATGATACTTGCAAAAGGAAAACTGTTGTAAAGCAAACTAGCAATAGCTAGACAAAAGAGTAATAAGAAATAACACGAGAATTTAATGTGATTCAGCCCAAATTTGACCTACGTCAATAGGGAGAGAACTTGAGATAGCGTTATTTTAATAAATTTGATACAAAGAGATCTAACCTTCCTCTTGATACAACAAGAGTATTCACACTCCTCCTTAATTTAGACCTAGATTACAAGAGTATTACTTTATCTCTATGCAACTTCACCTTCCTCCTTTCTTTCCTAGCTTCCTTGGTGTTCTCCACCTTTCTCTATACTTTTTTTGTATCTTACAATGGTGGATTACAATTTTTATTTTTAGAATTTTACAAAATAACTCCTATTTGGACTATGAGATGATCTTGGTCATTGGATACTTGAAAAATCTTGATCAATCCTATTATGAGTTGATCTCCTTGATGTAGAAGAATTCTAGACCTATTAATTTTTAGAAACAAACCTTCATTGAATAAAAACTGAATCTTATTCATACTCCACTAGAAAAGGAAACCAGAGCCTGAAAAATAAACTGATTCTGCTTCAGAAAATACCTCAATTAGTCAACTTATCCTTATGATTAGTCGAGTAATTCCTGCTATTAGTCGAGTTATAAACTATATAGTTGACTACTGTATAATGCTTCCTCTCTGTTTCTGCTTTTGTTTCTACTCAGTCGACTATATAATCGGGGTCTTGTGTGTTAGTAGACTTATACACATTATAAGTAGACTAATTAGCACCATCTGGTTTGCTTCTGCTTTCTTTAAACCGTCATCTTCTCCAACTCGATTGGATCTTCTTACGCCATCATCTCCTCTTGAAAATAACATTAGTGTCCAACCCATTTGATTGAGAGGATCAAGATAGCTTCGAATGATGATACAGAACTGGACAAGATAAGATTGGAAGTCGAACACGGACTCCGACTGGCTTTTAAGATATGTGATGATGCTCTCAGATTTGGTACTCGTATTTGTATTGCCAACATTCTCGAGCAGAAGAGAGAATTGTTGAATGAGGCTCATAGGTTTCCATACACCATTCACCCGAGTAACACTAAGATGTATAGGGATTTGCAAAATATATTGGTGACAAAATATAAAGCGGGAGATTAAAGAGTATGTAACTCCATGTGTGGTTTGCCAACATGTTAAGGCAGAACACCAGAAGTCAACATGATCGCTTCAACCCCTTCCCATTCTCGACTGGAAGTGGGAGGAAATTAATATGGATTTTAAGACGGGCCTATCTACATCCCATAGGGGGCAATGATTCAATATTGGTGATTGCTACAATGATTCAATATTGGTGATTGCTAACAGGTTAACAAAATCAGCTCATTTTTAACTACTGAAAGTTGCATTTTTTGCATAAGGTGGCTGGATTATATGTTAATAACATGTTTCTCTAGAAGGTATTGTGTCTGATGGAGATCATTGATTTACCTTATAATTTTGAAAGAGTTTGCACAAAGCTTTGGGTACAAGATTGAAGTTCAATACACCTTTACGTCCTCACACGACCCTGTTAGTCAATTGGAACTTTTTTAGAACTAGAACTTTTTTCTGGAACTGAGACTTTTTTACAAAATTGAATTTTTTTAAAATGAAATATTTTATGAAAGTGACTAAAACTATTTTAGAAGAACTTTGGTGAAAATTGGTGAATTGGAACAATTGGAACATTTCTTAGAACATATAAAACTAAAAGGTGAAATATTTCCTAGAACATTTAATGATGCCACATATTACTTATTTATTTTTAATTACTATTAATTAATTATTACTAAGCTAATTTAGTTTCTTTGACCTTTTTTTATTTATTTAAAATTTTCTTATTCATCAAAAATCAATTAATTAACATGTAAAAATGGATCAATTATATTAAAAAGTTCATTAATATATACAATCATAAAAAGTATTATAAAATTTAACTAGTAATTAGTAATATTTGAATAAATTATTAATAAAAATCAGTAATCATCAAATATTAATACTAATGCATTTGGAAGATAAGTATTAATATTAGTCACTAATAAAAGTAGCTACTGATAATTATTAATTATTAATTATTAAATAATTTCATGTAATGAGAGGGGGAAGGGAAGAGATAGGAAAAAAGTTCCAGGTCCTCCTGATGGTTCTCGTGAAAAAGTTGAAATAATTTTGAAAGGTGGAACATTCTTTTTTTCTATATGGTGAACATTTTTTGTTCTAGTTCCATTTCTAGTTATATTTATGATTAACACTTAAAAGAAGTTCATGTTCCAGTTAAAAGTTTCAATTTACTAACACAAAAAAAAAATTCAGCTCCAATTCGACTTAAAAGTTCCAATTGACTAATACTTAAATAGTTAAAAGTTCAATTGATCAACACCTTAAAAAATTGTTCTACAAAATATTTTAGTCTAAGAAAAAGTTCTAGTTAACTAACCCCTTATGAACAATCCGAAGGGACCATTCAGATTTTAGAAATGTTGAGAGCTTGTATTTTAGATTGGAGAGGTAATTTGGAAGATTATTTGCTGCATGCACAGCTTTCCTGTCATAATAGTTACCAAGCCTGAGACTATGCAATCAACTGTAGAAAAAATTTGAAAGATTTAGAAGAGGACACTTGCAGTGCAAAGTCGACAGAAGTATTATCCCCTTCACAGAAGAGGAGCTTTAGAGTTCCAAGAGGGTGATCATGTTTTCATCAAGGTGTCTCCATTTAAGGAGGTAATGAGATTTGGAAAGAAGGGCATGTTGAGTCCTCCATATGAACAATCGTTTCTGGTTCTGGAAAAGGTTGGTGCATTGCTTGTAGGGTGGCCTTACCTCCAGAATTGAACATAATGCATAATGTATTTCATGTGTCCATGTTGGGGAAGTACGACTCAAGCCAACACACATTTGGAAATTTTGAGTGATTTATTAGTAATCAATTCTTTTCACTCAATTTCTTTGTGAGAAAGTAAAATATATCAACTTATTTTATTAAAGAGAGAATAATAAACAAAGCTACCGGCATAATTTTATTAGAACGAGCACCTCCTTTCATTGTTACCCAAAGAAAAAAAACATTAGAAAAAAGGGCAAAAGCCAGGATGCTTAATTTATGAGTTGTACTTCCTTCTCTTTCAGGAACTGTCTCAAGTTTGTTTTCCAGATCCTGTTTTTTGTTCTCTAGATCCTGTTTTCTTCTTTTAGCTAACGGTGACATAACTTTCACGGACACCACTTTCTTTGCAAGTAGCCTCCATCTCCCATCATGGCCTTTGCCCTCCATCTGCATCTTGAGCTTGAATTGCCTGAACAAATTGCAAAAAATATTCCAAGATGTTTTTAATCTCGATAAAACTTGGAAACAAAGGCTAGTAGTATCCTAACTGCGACACAGAAATTAGACATACTTGCAAAGGGGGACCTTGCAATGATCAGAGCGGTCACAAACGGAGGAATGCAGGCGAAGGAGATCCCAGATGCGCCGACACTGGGGACAGGCTGAGCGATTAGCACGACAAGAGGCCAGGTGTTTGATTAGATTCTGAAGGACATTGCAAGTGGTGTAGTTTGAGCAGGAGACTCCTTTCTTTTTGTTGTTAGGTGTTGTCCCCTTTGTTGCTTCATGGGGACTGACATGAGTGCAGCCTTCAGTGAAAATATGGTGCACACACTCCATTGCCTCACTTAGCTGCAAGTAGACCTTTTGCTGCTCCATCTTTCTCCTCCTCCTCTCTTGCCTCTACAATCCATAACATAGTAATTTATGAGGCATTCAGACATTCAATCTTATGCTTTGTGACTATCTGAAATGTAGTTCATTCTAATTGCATATAGATCTTTAATTGCACTGGTTTGGGACAGAACCATCAACATGAGACAGAACCATCAAATGCACCGCGTATTTATCCATCATCTCAGATTGCTCTAGTAACTCACACCTGCGTTCACAGCAAGTTCAACACATATTTAGGTTGATCCATTAATGCAAAATTCTAGACCTCAAATAATCTAATTC
Source organism: Agave tequilana (assembly GCA_038442645.1). Taxonomy (NCBI): domain Eukaryota; kingdom Viridiplantae; phylum Streptophyta; class Magnoliopsida; order Asparagales; family Asparagaceae; genus Agave; species Agave tequilana. The sequence goes on from JAVJIF010031713.1 coordinate 55,551, forward strand.
ATGGCCTAGCCAGGTAATATATTTTTATTATGAATGAAACTCTTATTTTTACATTTACCAAATATAATCTCTAGATAAATATTAGAATAAATAATATTGAAATCTAGCACATAGACATACGCTAAACATGATTCCGAATTAATACGAGGCAAGCTTGTGTCGTTTTGAAATAATTTGAGTCTTAATTTTTTTTTAACTCAAACTCTGCTTAATTTGATGAAAGTGAGAGAAAAAGTTATAAGTGAAAAATAAGTGGAGGGGCAAATTGGGATTTGTGCAGTTATCATTTTCAGTATTTAGTTATAATATGAAATTTTAAGTGAAAAATATATTGTGTTTTCTGGTATTTAGTTATTAATGTGGAAGTGAAAGTGAAAAAGTTGACCACAAAGTTGATAATAAAATAATATTAAATTAAAAATTAATTCTGAAGTGACATTTAGGACTGTAACTGGATTGCATGTGGGATTTACATGACATCAAAATTAACTATTTTGAGTAACAACTTATTACAAGTGAGATTTACATGATCACAAAATAAACTATAGCACCCTGAAAGTGAGAAAATAGTAGTGTAAAAAGGTGTAAAAGAGAAAAGAGAAAAAAAAGAAGAAATTTTTCCATTTTTCATTTTCGATTCAAAACAAACAAGAGAAGTGAGAAATGAGTTTTCCCACTTTCCCACATCCCTATAACCAAACGCGCCCTTCAAATACAACCCTACAACATCTGAAAGTAAGATCCATTTCATTTTTTGGTAATTATTGGAGAAGAATCTCAATTCGGGGTCGATCGGTGTCTCGGACTGACTCTGAGATTTTTAATTAACAATCGGGGATGAATTTTAGAGATCTGACTTCACAACAATGTTCAGGATAACATTTTCTTTTTTAATTAAGGATTTTTCTGAATTAATAAGATTTTAATCCAATATGCTAATATTACATATTAAATTATAAAAAAAATGCAATTAAAATAAAAGCTGAAAAAACCAGTAAGTATCCCGTCAAATGTATTGAACCGATTGACCTCCTTTCTCAAATCATCAAGCATCAACCAGTACGCCACAGTGAGATGTGGTAAGGAGAAGACACATTATTTATTTAGTCCTTTAAAACCCCCTTCATTTGCATTCACTTCCTCCCCCACGTTCTGCTGCTGCAACATTTCAACCACGTTTTCTCCACCTGCCCCTCCTCTCTCTCACATCACCCACTCTCTCCTCCACTCTCTATGTCCCCACTCACCCTATCTCTCTATATATTTCTACTTGGCCGAAATCACCTCCGTGCAGAAGCGATAAGCGACGTTTGTGGAGCGCAACCACCCGCGGAGCTGACGGTGGCGGATTGAGGCTTGTGTGGTACAGAATGCAGTTCAGATCAACGACCTTCCAACTCCATTCACCAATATGGTATTGGGAATATGAAGAATATATATGTGAATCTTTGAATTGAATTACGGCGAGATCCATTGATCGAATCAATTGGATGATGGTTGGAGTGTGTTCTCCTTCCATTGGGGATGAACATGGTATATTCACATGTTCAATTCCGACTTCGAATGAATGAGATATTCAAGTCTAAAGTTTGCCTAATTCAAAGTCAAAATGGGACTAAAGATAGCTAAAAGCATTTAGTCCCACATTGGCCATGAGATGGAAGTTAAAGTGTTTAAATAGAGAAAAATGGGAATAAAGGGTGTGCCCTTTGGGTACTTGGAGCTTTTGCGCGATTGTGAGGAAACCATGCCCGCACATGCGCGCGCGCCACCACTAACGGCTGGGCCGGGTCTGGGTTCGGGTCCCCTACCCGGTCCGGTTCTTTTTGAACCGGGTCTCACGGGTACAGGTTACGCGGAGCGTACCCACTCCGCCATCCGGATCCGAACACACCAAATCAACTCTCTCTGAGTTCTGAAGTGAGATCCTCTCTTTATCTCTCTGTCTTGAAGTAACTTCCAGCAGGAAGTGGGAAATCAGTAACTCAGTTTCTGAAGCGACTTCCAAGAGATTCTGCAAAATTCGTTCTGATGAGGGCTCAGAAAATTCAACAGATTTTTTAGTAGAACTGTTGTCTGAATCTGGGACTTCGAAGAAGAATATTCTTCTACCTTCCTCCTTCCTCTACGTCCTCTACAGTGGGTGCTCCTCTAGTAGAATTGTTGTCTGAATCTGAGACTTCCGAAGAAGAATATTCTTCTACCTTCCTCTACATCCTCTACAGTGGGTGCTCCTCCAAAGTAAAGAAAGTCCCACTGCTTCAATAATCATATGAAGGTACTATTTAACTACGGTTCGACCGTACGGTGATTTGGTACTGCTATCCAAATACCGTGAAAGAGTGATCTTGGGAGACCAGCATCCAGTAACCCGTTAGCACCGGTGTGGGGGACGTAATTGTCTTAAGGAGATTCGCTTTAAGCGTACCTCACTCCAAGTACTGTATAAGTGAATTAATTTTCTTATATAGGGGTTATACTGATATTCAGTATATTGAGACTGACTTATACCAGTCTAATTGGTGTTTAGCCAAGGAAGGTAATTGAAAGGTGGTTCTTTAATTAAGGAATGTTCTATTGAACGGAAAACCTCCCACCTGATATTAACTGACCTGGCCAATTAGATCGATGATATTTCAGTGATATTGATTAGTTGTCAAATTGATCCTAGAAACCAACAATCTTAAGACAATTACGATATTGAAGTTTCTTACTTCTGTTCTGTTTGAAATTGCAGAAAATGTCTGAGACTAATCAAGATAGCTCAAGTAAGGCACCAAACATGCAGCTACAAGCTTTGATGCCTACTCCACTTCCTAACCCGAAGCCGGAGAAGTCAGGAGAATTTGATGGCACAAAATTCAAGGGGTGACAACAGAAGATGCTCTTCTACTTAACCACTATGCATCTGGCCAAATTCCTGCAAGAGGATCCATCAGAACCCGGAACTGATCGGGACTCAGTCCTTACAGTCAATGCATGGACTCAAGGTGACTTCCTTTGTCGAAACTATATTTTAAATAGACAGGATGACTCTCTTTACAATGTCTACAGTCCTATCACAATGGCAAATAAGTTATGGGCCAGTCTTGATAAGAAGTACAAAACTCAGGATGCTGGTACCAAGAAGTTCGTCGTAGGACGATTTCTAGAGTACAAGATGGTGGACAACAAGACTGTAATCAGTCAGGTGCAAGAGTTCCAACTTATCTTGCACGAGATAGAGGCCGAAGGTATGATTCTACCTGAAACCTTTCAGGTTGCTACTATCGTGGAGAAACTCCCATCTGCGTGGAGAGATTTCAAGAACTACCTGAAGCACAAGCGAAAGGAGCTGAAGTTAGAAGATCTCATTGTGAGCTTCGAATTGAGGAGGACAACAGAAAGTCCGAGAAAAGGAGCAGTAAGAACTCCTATGAAGCCAAGGCCGATGTGATCGAAGACTCAAAGGGAAAAGCGTCTACTTCCAAAGGCTTAAAGCGGAAGAAGACTGCCCAAGGGTACAAAGGCAAGGTCCAAAAAGGCAAGAACATGCGCTTCAAGGGAACCTGCTACATCTACAACAAAGAAGGGCATAAGGCAAATGAATGTCGCAGCCGTCTCAAAAAGAACAAGAAGAACCATCCACAAGCAAACTTGTCCGACCATGCGTCGCCAAGCCTTTCAGCTGTGGTGTCGAAGTGAATCTGACAACCAACAATAAGGATTGGTGGGTAGACACTGGGGCTACTCGGTACATGTGCTCTGAGAAATTATTATTTTCTGAATATCAAAAACTAGAGCAAGATGAGTAACTATTCATGGGAAACTCATCCGTCTCCAAGGTTGAAGGAAAAGGCAAGGTCATCCTGAAGTGGACATCTGGGAAAGAGCTTACTCTGAACGATGTGCTACATGTTCCAAATATCCGCAAGAATCTGATCTCTGGGTCAATACTTAGTAAGAAAGGATTTAGAATAGTTTTTGAATCAGATAAATTTGTACTTACTAAGGGTGGGATGTATGTGGGAAAGGGTTATCTTGTTGATGGACTTTTTAAAGCCAATGTTGCAGTGGTGGATAAAAAGTCTGTGTATTTGTACCCGAAGCTTATAAATAAAGAAAAATCTTCTGTTTATTTGCTTAAGTCTCCTACTTTATGGCATGCTAGATTAGGCATTAAAAAACTTGTCTAATCTAGGATATATTCCTAAGCTCAACTTGGAAGAAATTCGCAAGTGTGAGATTTGTGTTGAGGCCAAGTTAGCAAAAAATTCATTTAACTCAATTGATCGAAATACAGAACCTTTAGGGTTAATTCATAGCGATCTATGTGACTTGAAATTTATGCCAACTAGAGGTGGAAAAAAGTATTTTATTACTTTTATTGATGACTATATAAGATACTGTTATGTGTATCTTTTAAACAGTAAGGATGAGGCAATGAATATGTTTATAACATATAAAGCCGAAGTTGAGAATCAACTCAACAAGAATATCAAAATTCTAAACTCCGATAGAGGCGGAGAATATGAATCAAATGATTTTAGTGAATTATGTGCTAAATTTGGTATAATCCATCAAACAATAGCACCATATACTGCTCAGTAAAATGGAATTGCTGAACGGAAGAATAGAACTTTGAAGGAGATGGTCAATTTCATGCTCGTAAGTTCTGGAGCTCCGCAGAACTTATGGGGGGAAGCTCTGTTAACTGCAAATTATATTCTAAACAGAATACCTCACAAGAAACTTGGTCTTATACCATTTGAGTTATAGCATCGAAGGACACCTTCCTACCATTACCTCAAAATGTGGGGGTCCCTTGCAAAGGTGCTAGAACCATTACCTAAAAAGACTAAGTTGGGAGCAAAAACTATGGACTGCATATTCATAGGCTATGCTTTGAATAGTAGTGCCTACAGATTTCTGGTTCATAAATCAGAAATACCAGATATTCATGTAAACATGATTATCGAATCTGGAGATGATGTGTTCTTTGAAGATATCTTTCCATACAAACGGGAAACAGATAAGACTTCTGGGAAAAGAACACATGAGAGGGCGTTCGGGGATGAAAGCCCCGAGGAACCAATTGTTAATGCGGAAATTGAACCAAGAAGAAGTCAGAGATCTAAAATCTCAAAATCTTTTGGTCCAGATTTCATAGCATACGCTATTGAAAGCAAGCCTCAAACATTTAAATAGGTTATGTCAACCTTAGAAGTACAAATGTGAAAAGAAGTTATAAATAGCGAAATAGAATCCATACTAAGTAATCATACTTGCAAATTGGCAAACTTGCCTCCTAGCAGTAAACCAATTGGGTGTGAATTTTCAAAAGAAAATTAAAACCCGATGGATCTATCGATAAGTACAAGGCTAGATTAGTAGCCAAGGGTTATCGACAAAAGAAAGTACTTGACTACTTCAATACTTATTCACCAGTAACAAGAATAACCTCCATTCGGATGTTGATTGTAATTGCAATTTGCATAACTTAGATATCCATCAGATGGATGTCAAGACTGCATTCTTAAATGGTAAATTAAATGAAGAAATATATATGGAGCAACCTGAAGGATTTATAGTCAAGGGCCAAGAACACAAAGTGTGTAAATTGGTAAAATCCTTATACGGTCTAAAGCAGGCTCCAAAACAATGGCATGAGAAATTTGATAGTGTCATGATCAAAGATGGATTGACTATCAATAAATGCGATAAGTGTGTTTACACTAAAACAGTTGAAAATGCATGTATCATTGTTTGCCTTTATGTAGACGACATGTTGGTACTTGGGACTAATATTGAAATTATTAAGTCCACTAAAAGAATGTTATCCAACAGTTTTGACATGAAGGATCTGGGAGTTGCTGTTGTAATTTTAGGAATTAAAATCACCAGAACACCAAATGAAATCAGTCTATCTTAATCTCACTACGTGGAGAAGATGATAGAAAGATTCAAGGATCATGGGATAAAAGAGAATACTAATCCTTTTCTCCCACACATCCACCTTCATAAGAATACAGGAACTAGAATACGCCAGTTGGAGTATTCTCAGATTATCGGAAGTCTAATGTATTTGATGAATTGCACTAGACCCGATATTGCTTACGCTGTAAGCAAGTTAAGCAGATACACTAGTAACCCTCGTGATGCACATTGGACTGCTCTGCTATGAGTATTGGGTTACGTATCACATACCAAGGAATACGCCTTGAGATATGGACAGTATCCACCTGTATTTGAAGGATACAGTGACTCTAATTTGATTATAGACTCTGAGGAATCAAAATCAACTAGCGGATACGTATTTACTCTAGGAGGAGCAGCGGTATCTTGAAAATCTTTCAAACAAATATGTATTGTTCGTTCTACTATGGAATCAGAATTCATAGCCTTAGATAAGGCCGGAGAAGAAGCAGAATGGCTTCGACAATTTTTAAAAGATATACCATTATGGCAAAAGCCAGTGCCCGCTATATGCATGCACTGCGATAATCAAGCAGCTATATCTAGGGCACAAAATGTTATATACAACGGTAAGTCTAGATATATTTGTCCTAAACATAATACTGTTAAGCAGTTGCTCTCAAATGAAATTATCTCTATTGACTTTGTCTCGTCAAAAGATAATTTAGCAGATCCGCTTACTAAAGATTTAAGTGGAGAGCGTATAAATTGTGCATCGAGGGGAATGGGTCTAAAAGCCTAACCTTACCGAGTCAGCTTAATGGAAACCTCACTTAACGATTGGAGATCCCACAGACTAAGTTCAAGAGGAAAAACTAGTTATGATTGACTCAGCAAGTAAGCACTTAGGAGCTTGACTCCAATCATTCCTAAGGTGCACATAAGTGCTTTCTACAAGTGGATTAAAGATAAGCTTAACACTTTTAATGATGCCTATATCTTGTTACTAAACAAGTGGAGTAGAGTAGACTACTCTTAATAGGACGATCACCTATGCGAGTATAGAGTTGGGTCGGCTCTTTGGGAATTTCTATGGAGGTTGTTATTCCCTAAAGATACTCTCTGAAACCAAGAATGTCCAGTGCCAAAATGGACACAACTGAGAACCAAAGTTGATTTGAAAAGTTACTGTGTGAAGCTTGTTGACTTGGCTTACACTAACGGCTATCAGTTCAAGACCTAGTTCACTGATTAGCCAGTAAGTCCGATAAAGCTTTCGCTATGGAGGATTCAAGACCTAGTTCACCTATCATGATGCAGTTTCTTTTCTAAAGTACCTTTCACAATAGAGTCAATCTCTTTGTGTATCAATTCCTTGAATCTCCATTCATTGTGAGGGATTGTTGGGAATATGAAGAATATATATGTGAATTTTTGAATTGAATTACGGCGAGATCCATTGATCGAATCAATTGGATGATAGTTGGAGTGTGTTCTCCTTCCATTGGGGATGAACGTGGTATATTCACATGTTCAATTCCGACTTCGAATGAATGAGATATTCAAGTCTAAAGTTTGCTAATTCAAAGCCAAAATGGGACTAAAGATAGCTAAAAGCATTTAGTCCCATATTGCCATGAGATGAAAGTTTGAAGTGTTTAAATAGAGAAAAATGGGAACAAAGGGTGTGCCCTTTGGGTACTTGAAGTTTTCACACGCGATTGGGAGGAAACCATGCCCGCACATGCGCGCGCGCCGGCGCCGGTGCTGAGCCGGGCTCGGGACCGGGTCCGGACCGGGTCTGGGTCCGGGTTCGGGTTCCCTACCCGGTCCGGTTCTTTTTGAACCGGGTCTCATGGGTACGGGTTACGCGGAGCATACCCGCTCCACCATCCGAATCCTCTCAATCAAAACACACCAAATCAACTCTCTCTGCGTTCTGAGTTCTGAAGTGAGATCCTCTCTCTCTCTCTGTCTTGAAGTAACATCCAACAGGAAGTGAAAAATCAGTAACTCAGTTTCTGAAGTGACTTCCAAGAGATTCTGCAAAATTCATTCTGAAAGAGGGCTCAGAAAATTCAACAGATTCTTTAGTAGAATTGCTATCTGAATCTGGGACTTCCGAAGAAGAATATTCTTCTACCTTCCTCCTTCCTCTACAGTGGGTGCTCCTCCAAAGTAAAGACAAATATTCTCTCGAAATTTGTCTTAGTCCTGCTGCTTCAATAATTCTGTGAAGGTACTGGTTAACTACGGTTCGACCGTACGGTGATTTGGTAGTGCTATCCAAATACCATGAAGGAGTGTTGTATCTTGGGAGACCAGCGTCCAGTAACCCGTTAGTACCGGTGCGGGGGACGTAATTATCTTAAGGAGATTCGCTTTAAGCGTACCTCACTCTAAGTACTATATAAGTGAATTAATTTTCTTTATACAGGGGTTATACTGATATTCAGTATATTGAGACTGACTTATACCATTCTAATTGGTGTTTAACCAAGGAAGGTAATTGAAAGGTGGTTCTTTAATTAAGGAACGTTCTATTGAATGGAAACCTCCCCCTGATATTAACTGACCTGGTCAATTAGATCGGTGATATTTTAGTGATATTGATTAGTCGTCAGATTGATCCTAGAAACCAACATATGGTTCCATGTGGTACTGCTATTTTGTCCTCAGGAGCCAACTCAATGACAGTCCAAAACTTGCTCCCTTGATGTATTCGCCACTCTTACAAATATCTGGGTTCCTCGCACCTATAACATAGCATTCACTGATTGTTCCTTGCAAATATCTTCCCTGTAACTTTCAAGGAATGATGATGCCAAATTAATATGAGGTAAGAGTTAGGAATCGCTAATGAGACTAATCAGATTGATTTGTCTCGTTTGGCCAACAAATTCGTTACAAGACGGGTTCCACCCGCCACCCGTCTCATAACGAATCCAACGAGATGGGTCAGAGAAGCGAGAAACAAATCGGGTCTCTTGACCCGATTCGTTACCCAGATTTGTCAAGACGGGTCCAACCCATCTCGTCCTTTTTTATTATTATTATTATTTTTAATTTTGAGGGTTAGGGTTCAGGTTTTGAGAGTGTGTGTGTGTGTGTGTGTGTGTGTGTGTGTGTGTGTGCATAGAGGGGGGTCGGGGAAATTTTAATTTCCCCAACCCTATTCATCCCATGATTTGCCACGGGACGAATCAGCATCCTGACCCACCCCGGAATGGGGCGAATACGGGACGAACCCGTATTCGCCCTGTGCAACTCTTGTGCGACTCAGGAGAGTTGCACAGGGCGAATAGGGGCATGTCGAAGCGGGTCTACCGGCCCCGATAGCGATCCCTAGGTAGAGTTGCGTCATTCTGAAAGAACTTAAGTCTGAATTTATATCACACGAAGTCTGTTTGGTTTGATGGAAGTGGGAGAAAAAAGTGTAAGTAGGAAATGAGTACAGTGGCAAATTGAGATTTTTGCGATTCTCATTTTCGGTATTTGGTTGTAATATGAAACTGTAAGTGAAAATATATATTGTATTTTTCGGTACTTGGCTAGTAATATGAAAGTGGAAGTGAAAAAGTTGACTACAAAGTTAATCATAAAATAATATTAAATTAAAAATTAATTCTGAAGTGATATTTTAGGACTATAATTAGACTGCATGTGGGATTTACATGAAATCAAAATTAACTGTTTTGAGGTACAACTTATTACAAGTGAGATTTACATGACCATAAAATTAACTGTAGCACTCTGCAAGTGAGAAAATGGTAGTGTAAAAGGGACGTGTAAAAGGGAAAAAGAAAAAAGATTTTTCCATTTTTCATTTCTGGTTCAAAACAAACAAGAGAAGTGGGAAATGAGTTTTCCCCTTCTGAAATTCACTACACCAAACACGCCCTCAAATACAACCCTACAATATCTAAATGTAAGATCCATTTCGTTGAAGTTGATCTACATTATTTCAAGTAATTAAAAATAAAAATTATGTATTTTGAATACTTTTTACCTGTCCATCAAGTGGGCACAAAATGGACGGCCGAAAATAGCATATTACTTAGATCTACGTCTTTAGATATACAAATTCTAAATCCGATCATTTCATTATGATGTAAATATTTAAAAACACTCACACACCAATTTTTATTAGATTTGAAATATTCTACATTGCTAAACTAACCAACTCACTATTTCGGCCGTCTATTTTGCGCCTACTTGATAGATGGGCAAAAAGTATTCAAAATAAATGATTTTTTTATTTACTTGAAATAATGTAGATCAAGTTCAACAGAGTGGATCTTGCATTCGGATGTCGTAGGGTTGTATTTGAGTGGGAAAGATTCGGCCTCAAATCCTTCCATAATGACACAAATCTATCTCAATTAATGTTTATATATAATTTGACCTCTAGAACGTGGACAAATTCAGATGAAGATGAGGAAAAGAGCAAGTATTCTACATTTGTTTTACAGTAGGTGCATTGCATGGTAAAATTACTCTAAATAGTGTAAATGTGCTTCTTAAGTAAATAACAAGATCAATATCAATGACTTTCACTCAAGGAACTATACCCCCAAATCCAATGTTATATGGATGGAAGGCAGAAAGTCCTCAAACAAGTAGGGAGTGGATACTTCCACCATAAAAAATTATGAAGGCACCCCTATTATTTGACAAAGGCACCTCACCCAAAATCAAAAAAATAGCAAATGACCCCCTTTTCTTCTCCTCCTCCTCCTCTCCCTCCCATGCTGGCGACCACCAGCCTTTCCCTTGCCGGTGACCACCACCTCCCTCGGCCTCCCCCTCATCATCAAACCCCCTCCTTTCGCAGCGAACCCACTCACCCCTCGGCCTCTCCCCTTCCCCACCCCTCGGCCTCCCCGGACCTCTCCCCCATCACCGGTGATCTCCCCACCTCCCCCCGTCCCCCCCCCACATGATCTCCCCCAAGTTATTCGGCCAGATCTGGCCGAACAACTAGGGGCTAGGGTGGAGGGGAGGGGGAGGAGGGGGAGGAGGAGGAGGAGGCCAGGGAGAAAGGAGGAAGGGAAAAAAAGATATTTATGACTTTTCATAAAGAGTGAAAATGTCAAAAAAACTAATGACACACTTGTAATAATTTGTGCGGTGCTTCTCTCATTTTTTGAGGTGGAAATATCCGTTTCCAAGCAAGTACTGTCCAATAGTATCCATTGAAGAAATCTTCATATGAGGAAGTGATATTTTAGATAATATATTATAACTACTGATTAGGAAATGAAAGTGATAAGAATTACCGTGTAGCTTTGGGCTAACAGGTCGGTCCACGAGGAAGAATGCGATAGAAGCTTTTCGGTGCTTTTGTTAAGTAACAAAGAATGAAGTTGGTGTCTTTCTTTTATGTTGAAAAAGAGAATGGAGGGAAGGGAAATGATTAAAAGAAAAATTGCAAACTTAGAGAAGGCTTTGAAAAAGGAGATTTAAAAAGCTTGAAGAGTGATTTGTTGTTTTTAATATAAGAAGAAGATCTGGGCTCACTATCTCACTACTCAACGATATGTTCTTCTCTTAAAATTCAAAGTGCCTCAACTTGATCATAGGCAAAAACATAAGCTTGAGTTTTAGAAAGTTTTAATTAAAGCAAATAAGATAGTTTGAAAAAGTTAACTCTTTTCTTTATGAAATCGTCTTGAGTTGAATGTTAAATCATCAAGTATTTCAAGTATGAAATAAAAACAAGTTTAAGAGAAATTTTAAAAGAAATGAAAAACACCTAGAGGGAGGGAATAGGTGTAAGTGCTAATCTAGGAACTAAATGCGCTAAATGCGGAAGCTAATGCAAATTTTGCAATCACACTTAATACAATCAACAAGTGTAGCCGAATTCCCCGTAAAGGGCTCTGGACTAACTCCTCTTGATTCCCCTTGAATGGGTTGAGGTGCTATGTGAAGCTCTTGTTGATTAAGTATAAGTGAGGCACACACACAATCAAGCCAAGCATATAAGGATGAATAGCGATATGAAATAATGCAATGCAACACAAGCAATGAATGATATGACAATATGAATGAATAATGCTTTGCACAAATGTAAAGAGAGAGAGTTAGAGACAAGTGGATCAAACGCTAAGACAAAATATGTTTCGAGGTTCGAGCACCTTGCTCTACATCCCCGCCTACACCACCGTGTAGGATTTCTAATCCACTATCTCCACCGAGGGAACCTCTACCGAAGAGGATTTGTTACAACTCTAGGAGTACCAAACTCCTCTCTCAAACAACCACCTCACAACCGAGGGTAGGCCCGTAGCCAATACAACCACAACACCTCTACCGAAGAGAGTTTACAACCAAACTCCACCTTTCTCTAGAGGGAGCAAACCAATCACCCGATCACCTCTACCTAAGAGGGATACACAAAGAATAAGGGTATTTACAACAAGTGGTTTCAAAGACCACAAACTCAAACTCTCTTCCTTTTTCTCTTTTTCCACAAAACAAATGAACCAAATAGATTAGGATAGGTGATAGCTCAAGTGTGAAAAACTAAGTATTTTGATCAAAGAAAACTCTTGGGAAAACACCAAAAATGATATAGAGATTTTTGCTCAAAAACAATTCCCAAAACCTAGTTTCTTTGAAATAAACAAAACACTTAAAACAAATAAGATGGATCTTTTGGCACTTAAAACTCTTTTGAAAACTTGTAAAAACACTTCAGAAAAGTAGGAATTTTTGCTCGTGAAAATCTTGGTGAAAACCTCAAACAAATGGGGTATTTATAGCCCCATCAGAAAACTAGCCGTTAGGCTGATGTGGTAGCCTGACAGGCTGATGGTCGACCGGCCCGGTCGACCGCCAACGGTCTAAAATGTGACCGTTAGGCAATAACGGTCGACCGGCCCGGTCGACCCAAACAAACAGAGAGCACTGCTCTCAGACCCGGTCGACCCGGACGGTCGACCGTCCCAGTGTCTCCAAACGTGCACAGATTTGTGCACGTCGGTCGACCGGCCCGGTCGACCGACTTCAGCCAAGTCGACTAGGTCAGTTGACTTAGTCGACTGATTGAAGCCTGGAACAGAAATCTAGGTCAGAAAAATAGTTTAAAAATATTTTGAAAAATCTTTTTAGTCTTCTAAAAATCTACAAAACTTATTTTAACATTTTATATTAAAACACAAACTTGTGATAAAAATTTCAAGACATATATCAATCATATCAATTCATTTTTGAGTCTTGCAAATTTTATCAAAAACAAAACTTGTATTTTTTATCAAACTTGATTTTTCAATACATGAATAGGATAGTCAAAATAAGTTTGTCTAGCAAGTTTAAAGCATGTATGTATATCTAGAACGTATCTAATATACATAGAAATAAAGTAAACTTGTTTGATCTACTATTCATGAAAACCAAATCCAAAACATGAAAACGTGTGTGTTTGTGCACTTAGCATATCAACTATACTAAGCTTTACAAATGGATCTAAAATACACTAAACTATGGATACCTAAGTCTTCTTGACGATCTTCATCTTCAAGGCGACTCGATCCACAAACACCGTGATCCATGAGCTAGGCACGGTATGATCTTGAAGCTTTGGCCCTGGAATCACCATGAAAAGCTTCTAAACTCCTTGTTGAAGCTAATCATCAACTAATATCTTGCTAATGATCTGAAACTTAAAATCACAAGATTATTAGTAAACATAACTACATGAGTTAATCATCATCAAAACTAGGGTGGAAGGCCTTTGGGCCAACAATCTCCCCCTTTTTGATGATGACAAAACTCATGGAGTTATATATGCATGGATTAAAGTTAAGCTTCAAAGAAGCTCCCCCTTAACTCATGCATAAACAAATAAACAAAGGATATGCAATGAATGTACATAAACATGTATGCATCAACATGCATAAAACACATAAACGTATTCTAGAAGCTCTAGATACCAATTAAATAATAAAACATTAACAAAAACACTAGATGCTCTAGATACCAATAAAACTTAATATATGCAAAATAATAAGTATGCATATAAAACTCAATATAAAACTCAAATTATTCTCCCCCTTTTTATCAATCATCAACAAAGGGGTAAACAATCAAAACAATAAATAATAATGAGGGGTAAAAATCTTTCTCCCCCTTTTGTCAATCAAAACAATAAAACAATGTTCTCCCCTTTTTGTCTAAAAACAAAAAAACAAGGTCAATAAGGGGTGACTATAAACAACATGATATCAATAGATAAATATGTCAATGAAGCATCTTGATATCAATTGAAAGTAAACAAAGATCAATAAATGTTATATGCTATATACATTCATGAAGAGGAAGACGCTAAGTTAGCTTCCCTACACATATGCATTACATGAAGGAGGGATGTTAAGCCCTAATTCACATAACACACATAATGTAATGCATAAGAGGAGATGTGAAGCTCCCCTACACACGTGTACCACATAAAGAAGAGATGTTAAGCTTCTCAATACAAAATACACTCATCATGAATCTATATGTAGAAGAGATGTTAAGCTCTCCTTGCATATAGTCAATATAAATCAAAACTTTTGTATTTTTTCTTTAAACAAAATTTTTAGATACCAATTTAAAACACAAAACATCTTGATATCAAAAGATAGTAATTTTCTTTTTAAGTCATATAAACAATTGAAATGACTATTTTCTATCATAAAGCAAGGGAGTGGAAAACTAAATACCAATTGAAATATGAAAATCGAATTTTCTCCCCCTTTATGAAATATCAACAAAAATTATGCGTAGGCTTGTAATAAGATACCAATTGAAAACTAAATCAATTGAAATGAAGTTGAAACTCAAGCTCTAGCATAAAAAAATTTGTGCTTAAGATATAGAAATATAATAGCACAAATAAAATAAGTATATGTGTATAAAATAGAATGAGTACCAATCACTAATAGATGATACCAATTGAAAATATACATACACAATAAACATATGAGTATACAAAGGATCAAAATGATACCAATTGAAAGAGTTCAATGATACCAATTGACATAACAATAAAAGCATGGTATAGCTCATATAACTAATCCTCCCATCTCATGCACAAGTTTAAAAAAAAAATTCAATATAAACATACAAGGCATGGACTCCCATCCAACCTCCCGTCAAGGGTAGGGGTTTTCAAAAATAGATTTGAAAATAAGCTTTGTTTGAAAAACTCTACCAAAAGAAGAATACGAACTAGTTAAATGGGAAATCTTGTTAACTAGTACGAAATCCTTCAAGCAAGGAATAAAACAAATTATTTTTCATGAAATAAGAAATCCACATGAAATTCAACACTCTAAGCCAATGAAGCATAAATATGACTCATGAAAACAAAACATGAGCAAGAAATAATTGTGAGTGTACTAATAAAGTGTGAATATCATAATCATGAAAATATACAATTTAGCTCAAAATTCCTTGAAATAAGAAAACATGAAAATCATTAAAACTTATTTAATCTTCAAGGTGTATGTATGTCTAATACAAACTAAAGCATACATACATATCCAAAACACAACGAGTCCACAAAATATATGCATGAAGGCACGTGGCTCAAGGATGTACATGTATAATCAATAGTTTGGACAAGATAGACATATACATGAAGTCAAACAATTAAACACAAAATCAAGAAAAACTAAATTTTCACCAAAATAAATTTCATTTCAAGGTATATGTATGAATTGTCAACACAATAAGTATACATACATATCCCTAAACACAATTGAGTCCATATATAAATTTGCATGAAGGGCAAATGACTCAAGGGGTATACATGTATATCTTAAAGTTTGGCAATACAAACATATACATGAAGTGAAAAATCATAAACAAATCCAAAAATGGAATACAAGTTTGAAATGTATGAATCATCAAAACTAGACTATACTAGCACATTTAATGGGTTCAAATAAGCAATCAAGCCCAACATATATAGATTTATTTGTGGCCCACTATATGTACAAGTATAAGTCTTAGTCTTAATGAAAACTAACATCTAAACAAGTAATCTTAACATGAAGCATCAAAACACAATATAAAAATCATCATGATAAAACTAAAACATGATTACTAGGAAAATCCACAAGTTATTAGAACTATGATATACGCAATATCAACCAAAAAGGTGAGAACACAAAAGAATTTATCTATATTAAACATGGGTATCTCAAAATAACTAAACATGTATATCACAAGTCTAATAAGCATGGCATTTTCATACTAATCATTAAACAATGAATATTGAAAGCATGAAATAATAAATGGGAGTTAGGAATCGTTACCAAACCTAGAAGGCAACTTTCCTTGTCTCCAAAACATGGTGGTCCTCTCCACCAAATCTTCCCTTGAAAGTGATGCATCCAATTGATTTTCTTTTAAGTCCGGAACGCATCCACTCCAAGGTGTCATCAATCTCACGTCATGTGAGAGCCCACACCTACATCAAAAATAATAGGAGGGGTGGTCTTTGGTACCCATACTCTTTTGGGTCCATGGGGTTAGTACCTTCTCTAACCCAAACAAACTTCTTTGCTAAATTAGAAACATGTATTCTATCAAAACAAAATTTAGCAAGGTGGCCCTTACGTCCACAATGTGTACAAGTGTACACATGAGCATACGTGTGATGGTGTCCGTGAGGAGCATGTGTATGCCGTGATGGGTGTGCATGCATAAAGGATGGAACTTGTTTCTTTCGAACCAAGGTTTCCAACCATGAGTGGTTCATGGCACATTGGCTCATAGTGGAGCCCAAACAATCAACCTTCTTCTTAAGCAAACAAATATCATCATTAATCTTAGAAGAAGAAGTGTGGCATGCAATAGGTGAAGTGTGTGATACTACCCTAGCATGGCAAACATGTGCATCAATCTTATTTTGCAAAACAATATTTTTCTTTAAACAAACATTTAAATCATTTGAAATAGAAATAATTTTATTTTTCAAAGCAACATTCTCCTTTAAAACAAAATCAATTTTTGAAGACAAATTTTCATTTTTCTTCAAAATATCATGGCAATCATTTTTAGATTTTAAAAACTCATTTTCTTTAAGTGCAAGTTCTAATTGAGATCTCAATGAATCCCTTTCATTATAGACCTCAACCTTCTCTTGCAAAATATTGTTAAGTCTAGCATGCAAACTCTTATTTTCTTTTTCAATTTCTACACTCTTCTTTTTCAACAAATTTTATTTTTCTATTAATTTTTCACAAACAATAGAAAGTTCTTCATTCAAAGCATGAGGATCAACATAATCATTTGAAGAACTAGCACAATCATCATTATCTAAGTGGGTTTCCGATTGTACCTCAAGGGAGTCATTCCCTTGGACCATCAAGCATTATGAGTCGGATTCTCCACTAGACTCCTCTTCTTGGATTTGTACTTGAAACTCAGAGGTGGTGGTTGTTGTCAATTTGTTCCACACTACAAAAGCGGAATCAAGGTTAGAAACACACATAAGATAATCTTTAGGTAATGTGCTTCTAATGGCCTCAAGGGCTTGTGCATTGGCCCCTATATGATTGCGATCTCCAAGATAGCATTTCTTGGTGGCCGCAAGAAAGACATGCAAGCCTAGGGTCTTTAGGTACATGGACATCCTATACTTCCAAACACAATGTTGGAAGGATCAAAGCTAGGTGGGGTCATGAAGTCCATGGTAAAAACTATATGTGTGCAAACACGTAAATGCAAACAAGATTAGCAAACAAATGGATCTCACTCCTAGGATATTAAGCCTAAGTATCAGGAGCACTAGCTCTAATACCAATTGAAAAACACCTAGAGGGGGGGTGAATAGGTGTAAGTGCTAATCTAGGAACTAAATGCGCTAAATGCGGAAGCTAATGCAAATTTTGCAATCACACTTAATACAATCAACAAGTGTAGCCGAATTCCCCGTGAAGGGCTCTGGACTAACTCCTCTTGATTCCCCTTGAATGGGTTGAGGTGTTATGTGAAGCTCTTGTTGATTAAGTATAAGTGAGGCACACACACAATCAAGCCAAGCATATAAGGATGAATAGCGATATGAATAATGCAAGGCAACACAAGCAATGAATGATATGACAATATGAATGAATAATGTTTTGCACAAATGTAAAGAGAGAGAGTTGAGAGACAAGTGGATCAAACGCTAAGACAAAATATGTTTCGATGTTCGAGCACCTTGCTCTACATCCCCGCCTACACCACCGTGTAAGATTTCCAATCCACTATCTCCCACCGAGGGAACCTCTACCGAAGAGGATTTGTTACAACTCTAGGAGTACCAAACTCCTCTCTCAAATAACCACCTCACAACCGAGGGGTAGGCCCGTAGCCAATACAACCACACACCTCTACCGAAGAGGGTTTACAACCAAACTCCACCTCTCTCTAGAGGGAGCAAACCAATCACCCGATCACCTCTACCTAAGAGGGATACACAAAGAATAAGGGTGTTTACAACAAGTGGTTCCAAAGACCACAAACTCAAACTCTCTTCCTTTTTCTCTTTTTCCACAAAAACAAATGAACCTAATAGATTAGGATAGGTGATAGCTCAAGTGTGGAAACTAAGTGTTTTGATCAAAGAAAACTCTTGGGAAAACACAAAAATGATATAGAGATTTTTGCTCAAAAATAATTCCCAAAACCTAGTTTCTTTGAAATAAACAAAACACTTAAAACAAATAAGATGGATCTTTTGGCACTTAAAACTCTTTGAAAACTTGTAAAAACACTTCAGAAAAGTAGGAATTTTTGCTCTTGAAAATCTTGGTGAAAACCTCAAACAAATGGGGTATTTATAGCCCCATCAGAAAACTACCGTTAGGCTGATGTGGCAGCCTGACAGGCTGACGGTCGACCGGCCCGGTCGACCGCCAACGGTCTAAAATGTGACCGTTGGGCAACAACGGTCGACCGGCCCGGTCGACCCAAACAAACAGAGAGCACTGCTCTCAGACCCGGTCGACCCGGACGGTCGACCGTCCCAGTGTCTCCAAACGTGCACAGATTTGTGCACGTCGGTCGACGGCCCGGTCGACCGACTTCAGCCAAGTCGACTAGGTCAGTTGACTTAGTCGACTGATTGAAGCCTGGAACAGAAATCTGGGTCAGAAAAATAGTTTTAAAATATTTTGAAAAATCTTTTAAGTCTTCTAAAATCCACAAAACTTGTTTTAACATTTTATATTAAAACACAAACTTGTGATAAAAATTTCAAGAATATATCAATCATATCAATTCATTTTTGAGTCTTGCAAATTTATCAAAAACAAAACTTGTATTTTTATCAAACTTGATTTTTCAATACATGAATAGGATAGTCAAAATAAGTTTGTCTAGCAAGTTTAAAGCATGTATGTATATCTAGAACATATCTAATATACATAGAAATAAAGTAAACTTGTTTTGATCTACTATTCATGAAACCAAATCCAAAACATGAAAACGTGTGTGTTTGTGCACTTGAGCATATCAACTATACTAAGCTTTACAAATGGATCTAAAATACACTAAACTATGGATACCTAAGTCTTCTTGACGATCTTCATCTTCAAGGCGACTCGATCCACAAACACCGTGATCCATGAGCTAGGCAAGGTATGATCTTGAAACTTTGGCCTTGGAATCACCATGAAAAGCTTCTAAACTCCTTGTTGAAGCTAATCACTAACTAATATCTTGCTAATGATCTGAAACTTAAATCACAAGATTATTAGTAAACATAACTACATGAGTAATCATCATCAAAACTAGGGTGGAAGGCCTTTGGGCCAACAAGAAAGAGGAGTTTAAAATTCAAACCCATCCTCATGTGCCTTCAAGAGCACTTTCAAAGAAAAAAGGCTTTAGTTTAGGCATGCAAATGATTCATTGAGTTTTTTTCATCAAAACCATGCAAAAAGAAGAGGGATCAGAGAGAGGAATAATAGTGAGCCTAGAAAATAAATTTAGCTACTCATGGAAGATGAAACATAATACATGTAAATTAAGCAAAACATCCCGTGAATGGAGTGGAAGAAGAGAAAGTTTGATCATTTTTTTGATGTCACTTCAATCTTCAGATTATAATCGCTCAATTCCTCTCTCTCACTGGTATTTGAACTAAACTACAAATTATAAAATAAAGATACAACTTCTATACTATCTAACAAAGAGCCTAAACCTAAAATAACAAAGAGAAAACTAAAGCTATGTTTCGGTCCCTTTTTCAGTACAAAACCCTACTTTTATAGGTAAAAACCCATAGGAAAAAGAGTGAGGAGATAAGGGGATCAAACGCTCCCCTTATTCCACCAACAAACCGCGGATCCGCGGCCAGGATGTGGCAAGTGGCCACATCCTGGTGGAGATATGGTTGGCGTGACTTTTGGCTCTCTTTTGTCTTACTGGATTCACTGTTTCAGCTCCTGGATTTGACGAAATGATCTTTGATGTTGGATTTAACCACTTGATTGGGAATTCATTTCAATCGGTTTTCAACCTCTCTGATTTATCAAGATCTGCCCTGATTTCCTGATTTCGAATTTATTCTGAATTAAATTCAGAATTTGATGGCCTTTTGGGCTCGTTTTTCTTTCCTATCCTTTAGCAATGGGCCTGCGTTTTATAAGAAAAATAGAACTTATTATATAATTTATTTAGATAATAAACATAGTAATGTGACATTATATATGCAATATATGTGACCGATCACACCCCCACACTTATGTTTTGCTCGCCCTCGAGCAAAACATCAAAACTAATTCTAATCAATTATTAGACCACTTTCGCAGGTTACTCGATTGCACTGAGCATATGCAACAAGACGTTAAACCTCTAGGTTACCCCTAGAGGATGAATTTTGCCTCGTGAGGGTTTTCAGCGGATTGCACCCCACAAATCCATAAAGAAAGAGAAAAATGTTAGTATTTCAAAAGGCATTTTGAAAAGAAAAATATTTGAAGTATATTTGTGAGAGTTTAAGTAATTTATAAGTTATAGGAATATCAAAATTTTCATTCCTAAACTTAGTCTCTATTCAAAAACATGTCATCAATAAAAGTAAGGAGTTAAATTGTATTTCTCATCTAGTCTATTACTTTACCCTGAGTCATATGCACCATCGTGACCGTGAAGTTTGACTAAGGGTTCTTTAACATTAACTCCTATGCCTTATTTATATATATATTTTTTGGTGGTATTTATTCATCAATTCCCTTAGGCTTTCTAATCTGCCCATGTAACGAGCCTTTAGTTAGTGACACCCAAACCGGACAGTTTTAGGGCACCAGGTGAGAAAACCCGTAAGGACTTAAACACTCGAGCAGACAAGGCCATGAAACAAGGGTTTTTATTTATAAAATGTACCCCTTTTAGGCGTGAATACTTATGCTTTATGAGGCACAAATACCCAACTTAATCAGAGAATTTATATATATAATTTTTTTCAAACTTATTTAACTATCTTTTACATAAATACCAAGGCTTGCTTAGGTCAAAGTACCTAGCTAATCAATAATCAGATGCAAATATATATATTTTTATTATTTATTTATTTATTTATTTATTTTATATAAGGCATAAGAATTTTTGTCTTTGAACCCTAAGTGTATAAAGTGTGCATATTTCTTCAAGGTAAAGATCAAGACTAAATTACTTTCATCAATTTTCTTTCTAACCCTGAAAATCAAACAAGTTATCTTATTTTGACCAAGTATAGAAATCCTAATTATGATTTTTCTATTCCTTAACATTGACTTAATTTCTTACAAAAAATATAACAAAATATTGTTCTTACCTTTCAAAAAGTTATATATATATATATATATATTTTTTCTTTGTTGGTTTTTTTTATATTAGTTATGTTAGAGCCGTCCCCCACACTTATCTCATACATTGTCCCCAATGTATGAAAGAAATATATCGATGCATGAAGTAAAATGGAAAAGAGGAAAGTTACCGATACACTAGGTCAAAAAGACCCATAACCGTTTCATTTACCGGCACTGATTCCAAGAAAGGTTTAAGGCGTTAACCATTTACCTAAAGTCATTTTCATTCTTGGTGTCACTGATTTCTAATGCACTATGTGGAAACACAGTTTTTACAACGAATGGCCCAGTCCATCTTGATTTTAATTTTTCTAGAAAAGATGAAGCCTAGAATTATAGAGTAAGACTTTTTGTTCAGGGACAAAAATTTTTCTTATGATGTGTTTATCATGAAAAATCTTAACTCTATCTTTAGTGATCTTAGCATTTTCATAGGCCTCATTTCTTAATTCCTTTAATTCAGAAATTTGTAATTTTCGAAGGTCTCCAGCCTTAGTCAAGTAGAAATTCAACTGCTTGATTGCCCATAAGGCCTGGTGCTCTAGCTCAATGGGTAGGTGGCAAGCTTTACCAGAGACTAACCTATAAGGAGACATCCCTAGAATTGTTTTGAAAACGATCCTGTAGGCCCATAGGGCATCTACAAGTTTGGTGGATCAGTCTTTCGGTTTTGGTTCACAGTCTTCTCCAAGATAAGCTTGACTTGTCTATTGAAACCTCAACCTACCCACTGGTTTGAGGATGATAAGGTGTGGACAACTTGTGAGTTATTGCATACTTTCGCATAAGAGCTTCAAAGGATCTATTGCAAAAGTGAGTGCCATTATCGCTGATGATAGCACGAGGGTTTTCGAAGCGTGAGAAAATGTTCTCTTTCAAAAACTTTATGACAACTTTGTTATCATTAGTTTTACTAGGAATGGCTTCTACCCACTTGGACACATAGTCCACAGCAACCATATGTATTGGTTTCCCAATGATTAGGAAATGGACCCATAAAGTCGATGCCCCAAACATTAAAGAGTTCTATTTCTAGAATTGGGTTGAGGGGCATCATATCTCGTTTTGAGATCCTTCCTACATCTGGCATTTAGGGCATGTCTTGCAAAATTTATAAGCATCTTTGAACAAAGTGGGCCAATAGAATTGACTTTGTAGCACTTTTTTCAGTAGTCTTGCGGGACCAAAGTGTCTACCGCATGCAAGTTCGTGACAAAAGAATAAAACACTCTTAACTTCTTCATCGGGATGCATCTCCTAATAATTTGGTCAGAACAGTACTTAAAAAGATACGATTCCTCCCAAAAGAAATACCGGACTTGGGATAAGAACTGGTATATATCATTTTTAGACCAATGAGATGGAGTTTGATTTGTGACTAAGTAATTCACTATATCAGTAAACCAAGGTTCCCTAAAGATAGCTAAGAGATTTTCATTAGGAAAGTCCTCATTTATGGGCAATTCGTTGAATGGAGAATTTGGGATACGTGAGAGATGGTCAGCAACGACATTTTCTAGAGTCCAAATCATTATAAATCAAGTAAAACCTCTTTAAAGGAAGTAATAACTAAATAAGACAATGAAGCTTAAATCATCAAAACATATGAAATGTTGGGCGAAAAGATCATCAAGAAAGATTATGATAAACTTGTCCAGAAACAACAAGAAAATCTGTTCATTAAATCCATGAAACAAGTTAGGCCAGAGAAATCTGGGGAATGAGTCTAGAGTGCTAAACACTGATGGAACTAGCCATGAGCAAAGCTAAACCCAGGTAGGGCCATTGCGTAACACAACATCAGGCGCTAAACACTGGGGTACGGCAGAGCTCTGCGAGACTCTCACTTGACGGAGCTCACGTGGAGAAGTCAGCACGTAACACAACGTTAAATGCTAAGCGTGAGGGTGCAACAAAGCCCACGCCTGGTTGAGCTCACGTGGCTAGAACACGTCTCTCGATTGGCGAGGCTAGTAGGGTCTGTGGCTCATCATATTTATAAGGACTATTAAGTGTTATGGCTTAGAAGGACACGATCAAGAATTCGTAATAACCAAAATGAGTCCGAAATGTTGTCTTCTGGGTGTCAACCTTACGGCAGATCAATTCTAAAAATACCTGAGCTCCGTGAAATTGATAGAAAAGATCGTGGTCATTTCTAAAATAATATAAATAGAAAATATCGTGGTTCTGTATAGCAGAAGGCCTGATTCCAGAAATCGGTTGCATACTGATGCTCCTCGTGTAGTGATACAACCTGTCTGATTACATATGTGATGACTACCCTACTTTTCGTACTGATTTTCACATTTTATGCTATTCCATGTGATGTGTCTATATATATAAAAATAGAACGCGAAGCCGAAGAACTACCCGACATAACGTAATCGATGCACTAGAATCAAATAATGCTAGAATAAGGAGAGAACAAACCACATCTGTCCTACCCTACCTACTAGTCTACCCATATCTTAAGTTGGTATAAAGACGACACAAACTGGAATAGAGAAAAGATGAAAGGAATTCAGGGATCAAAGGAGGATGATCAAGAAGAAATAAATAACTCTACACTTGTAGTTGGATTTGAAATCACCTAGAGGGGGGTGAATAGGTGATAATGCTAATCAATGCACAAATTTAAAAGTTATGATGCAACGATCACCTGAAACAAGACTAGAAGCGAATACCCCGTGAAGGGCTCTGAACTCCTTCCTCGTGATTCCTCTAGATAAAAGTTTGAGGTGCACAATGCAATCTTGTTGTGTGAGTATTGATCGACAATATAGCAATGATTATGAAGCAAGTAAATATAGCAATGAATAAAAGCAAGTAATTGAAGCAAGTAAACCAATCGCAAACACAAAGATTTTTCCGAGGTTCGAGCACCCAGCTCTACGTCCCCGCCTTCACCCAGAAGGATTTCTAACCACTATAACTTCCACAAGGATTACAAGCACAATGGAGTACCCAACTCCTCAAGCACACTCCTCTAGTCCAGAGGTAGTGGAGCCACAAATACAATGATTTCTTGATGATCAAAGATCACAAACTCTCTTTTGAAAAACCTTTTTCCTTACAAAAATCCTATAGAATAATGTGTAGGATTGAAGCTCAAGTATTGTAAGTGAAAAGGAAAATAATTTGAAGAGTGTTTTGAACCAAAAACTTCAGTAAAGAGAGAATTTGATCACAAAAACATAGAACAAAACTTCTTTTGAAAGCCTTTAAACTTGAATTCTTTTGCAAATTGTTGTACTCACCTCAACCCTAATCATCCCTATTTATAGGACAAGGGTAGGATTAAAGAGTAAACTGATATAATGAATAATTAGAAATTTTTGACCCAAAACCAGCCCCTAAACTCGTTTAGAGATAAAACCCACGTTTAAAAACGTGTTAAAACAACTAGCCGTTAAGGCTGAAATCAAGCCACGGTCGACCGGCCGGTCGACCGGGTTTTTCAAAAAATTTAGCCGTTGCCAGCCCACCGTCAACCGCCCCGGTCGACCGACAAACAGAGACTAGGCTACTTTCAGTCGGCCGAAGGTCGGTGATCGAAATGGGGTCCGGTCGACCGTCCAGTCGACGGGAGACGTGCACACTTGTACGCACTCAACGGTCAGAAGCCCGTAGACCGGTCGATCGACCGTTCTGACCTGAAACAGAGCCGGTCGACCGGCCGGTCGACCGCAACAGGCCAAAAACAACTATTTTGAAAAATATTTTGAAGATCTTGATAATTTCCAAAGTACTTTTTAATCATGACTAGATATACTATATAAAATAGAGTTTGTAAGTAATAAAATATGTTTAAAAAATATTTGTATATAGGATAAAATTCTTTTAGAAAGATCAAGTGCACAAAAACTTGTGTGTGGGGAATTTTGAGCTTCAAACCTATTCACTATTTTTTAACAAACTTTAACAAACTAAATATAAAACTAAAAATATACCAAGCTAGAGTCTTCTCTTCAATAAAAACTTCCTCTTGCGCCATTTGCCTTTTTAGCATCATAAACCTTGCACACCCTTGCAATAGCTAAGAAAGGCCATCTTGAATGATATTAACCTGAAACTCATTCTAAACAACTTATTAGTACCATATAGCTTCTATGTGTTTTGTTATCATCAAAACTTAAACAATGGAGTGTAATCTTTTGGGCCAACAATCTCCCCTTTTTGATGATGACAAAACATATAGGCTATATCACAAGATATAAAAGAGAGGTAAAACTCCCCCTTAAATAATGCTCTATTTAAACAAGTATAAATAATTCATTATGATAAAAAATGTTGAAAACCCATCAATAAAACACCAAAATCATATAGGCTATATTTCTTCCCCTTTTTGTCATACATCAAAAGGGACAAATTAGCAAGAAAACTTTCTTATTCAATAACACAACATTAAGTTCACCATATATAAAAGAAAATCTATTATAGTCAAGTGGTTTAGTGAAAATATCGGCAAGTTACAAATCGGAAGAAACATAATCAATCTCAATATCACCTTTCTCAAAATGATCTCTAAGAAAGTGATATCTAATCTCAATGTGCTTGGTCTTATTATGTTGATTTGCATTCTTAGTCATATGAATAGTACTAGTATTATCACAAAATATTTTTATATGATCATAATGCAAATCATAATCAAGGAGAGTATGTTTTATCCAAAGGACTTGTGCACAATAAGCCCCCGCCGCAACATACTCCGCCTTGGCGGTTAGAGGGCTACCGAATTTTGTTTCTTAGAAGACCATGAAACAAGACAATTACCAAGAAATTGACATGTTTCACTAGTACTCTTCCTATCCACTCTACAACCCGCATAGTCAGCATCCGAAAAATTCGTCATTGAAAAATCTCCGATTTTCGGATACCATAGACCCATTCCAATAGTGCCCTTAATATAACGAATAATGCGTTTTACCGCAATTAAATGAGATTCTTTAGGACACGATTGGAATCTAGCACAAAGACACACACTAAACATAATATCCGCCTACTAGCTGACTATTAAACAAACTTCCAATCATGCTTCTATACAATTTATATCAACACACTTACCTTGGTCATCCTTATCAAGCTTGGTGGTGGCGGCCATGGGAGTGTTGCAAATTTTGAATCTTCAAGTTCAAATTTCTTGATGAGCTCCTTGGAGTACTTGGCTTGACATATGAATATCCCATCGCGCATTTACTTGATTTGGAGTCCAAGAAAATAATTCAATTCACCCATTAATGACATCTCAAATTCACGTTGCATACACTGTTCAAACTCCTTGCAAAGTAACTCATTAGTAGAACCAAAGATTATATCATCAACATATATTTGCACTATAATAATGTCACTATCAATATGTTTAGTAAATAATGTTGTGTCTACTTTGCCTTTAACAAAATCATTTGAAAGAAGAAAACTAGAAAGCCTTTCATACCAAGCTCTAGGAGCTTGCTTTAAACCATACAAAGCTTTATCAAGTTTGAAAACAAATTAGGATGAACATGATCTATAAAACCAGGAGGTTATTCAACATAAACTTCCTCATCAATAAACCATTTAAAAATGCACTTTTTACATCCATTTGAAAAGTTTAAAATTTTTAAAAGATACATAAGCTAGTGTGATCCGTATGGCTTCAAGCCGTGCTACGGGTGCAAAGGTCTTCTCAAAGTCGATTCCTTCAACTTAAGTGTAACCTTGGGCCACTAACCTCCTTATTCCTAATAACATTTCCTGACTCATCCAACTTGTTCCTAAAAATCCACTTAGTACCAATTATTGGTCTATCGTGGGTCTAGGAACAAGGTGCCAAATTGGTTGCGCTCAAATTGATTGAGCTCTTCTTGCATAGTTAGCAACTAATATGAGTCACCCTCGGCTTCGAGGATGTTTTTGGGTTCAAAATGAGATATGAATGCAAAATTACCACACAATTCATGGAG
Organism: Agave tequilana; assembly: GCA_038442645.1. Classification (NCBI taxonomy): domain Eukaryota; kingdom Viridiplantae; phylum Streptophyta; class Magnoliopsida; order Asparagales; family Asparagaceae; genus Agave; species Agave tequilana. Next base: position 83,224 of record JAVJIF010031713.1, read on the forward strand.
TTTGGAGCGAGTGGTTACCCCCTTTTGAACATCACCTATGATTAGATCTTTGGGATGATTTGTAGCATATCTCCAATCTTTAGGAAGTGGTTGAGAGTTTTCCACTTCATCCTTTTGAACTTCACCAATGGATTCTTGCTTTTCTTCTTGAATGGGTGAGTCCTTCAAGGATATTTCTCCATGTCCTCACCTAAAGAGTCAATCTCTATCAACATTCTCAACATAGTATTAGATTCTTCAAATTTAACATGCATAGATTCTTCAATAGTATGAGAAGATTTATTGAATACTCTATAGCTTTGCTAGTACAAGAATATCCAACAAATATTGCTTCATTAGGCCTTAGCATCAAATTTACCCAAATTATCTTTAGTATTCAAAACAAAAACACTTGCATCCAAAAACTTTAAAATATGAAACATTTGGTTTTCTTAAATTATAATTTCAAAAGATGTTTTAAAGTATTTTTACACAAATAAATACGATTTTGATATGTAGCATGCGGTATTTACGGCCTCGGCCCATAAATATTGAGGGAGCCCATATTCACTTATCATAGTCCTAGTCATTTCTTGAAGTGTTCTATTTTTCCTTTCAACTACTCCGTTTTGTTGTGAAGTTCTAGGACATGACATTTCATGCTTAATTTTCTTTTCATCACAATAAGTCATGAAGAGTTGGTTAACAACTCACCACCTCTATCACTTCTTATCTTTAAAATCGAAAAACCCTTTTCTTTTTCAACCCTTTTCGAAAAATCTTAAAAATGCTGAAAAGTTTGATCTTTGTGTTCCAAAAAGAAAAACCCAAGTGAAACGGGAAAAATCATCAACTAAAACAAAAACATATCTACTTCCATTTAAGCTTTTAGGTTTAGTTGGTCCAAAAAGATCCATGTGAATCAATTCTAATGGCCTAGTTGACATGATATCCTTGATTGGTTTGAAAGAAGACTTGGTTTGTTTCCCAAGTTGGCACGCACCACAAATGCGGTCTTTTTCAAACTTCGAACAAGGAATACCCTTCACCAATTCCTTAGAATTAATTCTAGTAAGGTGATCAAAAGATGCATGTCCTAATCTTTTATGCCAAAGCCATGAAATCTCATCAAAAGCATTCAAGCATTTAGTAGAACAATCCAAATTAAACATGTTAATAATATAGACATTATTTTCACGAAATCCGGTGAGAATACAATCATTGGTTTGACAATCAAAATTTTTGCAAGAAGAATCATCAAACACAACTTTAAGACCACGATCACAAAGTTGACTTATACTAAGCAAGTTATGTTTAAGTCATCAACAAGAACAACATTTTCTATTAAAGGAGATGCACCAATCTTAATGTTACCTATATCCGATGATGATGCTCTTGGAGTCATCTCCGAAGGTGACGGTGCCACCTTCAACGTACTTGATAGGGTTGTGAAGTTGTTGATGTCCCCATGTCATATGCCTGAACAACCACTATCAAGGTACCACGCTCCTTACGTCTTAGAGCCTTGGTGTTACCTACATCAAATAATTTAAGACTTGATTTTGGTACCCATATTTTCTTGGGTCCTAAAGAGTTAGTGTCTCGAACCCACACAAGATTATTTGTCCTATTTATATGATCATAGCAAAATTTAGCTAAATAGCCATTCCTGAAAAATCACCTAGAGGGGGGGTGAATAAGTGTTAGTGCTAATCTAGAAACTAAATGCGGAATTTAAAACAATTTTGCAACACACTTAATACAACCAAACAAGTGTAGCCGAATTCCCCGTGAAGGACTACGGACTAACTCCTCTTGATTCCCCTAAATAAGGGTTGAGGTGCTATATGAAGCTCTTGTGGTTAAGTATAAGTGAGGCACACACACAAGCAAGTCAAGCATATAAGATGAAAGTAATATGAATTAATGCAAGGACAAATGCAAGCAATAAGATATGAATGAATGAGATGCTTTGAACAAATAAAAAGAGAGGGTTAAGAGACATTGATCAACGCAAAGGTAAAGATATGTTTCGAGGTTCGAGCCCCTAGCTCTACATCCCCGCCTTCACCACGGTGAAGGATTTCCATCCACTAAAGGAGTACCGAAATCCTCTCTCAACCAACAATGCCACCGAGGCAATACAACCACAATCCACCTCTACCGAAGAGGGATAAGGCCCTTAGCCAACAACCAAACTCAATCACCTCTACCGAAGAGGGATACAAACCAATACCACTCCGATCA
>JAVJIF010031714.1:0-75077 GCA_038442645.1 Agave tequilana
TTATAACCAGTTATTGTAAATTTGAAAAGAACTTATCAGCACGCTTTCATCGCAGTCCCTCCTTGTGGATCACGACTCACATAACCACTTATTTTAGCGGTAGTATTGAGAACCTAACACATTTCTAAAGTCTATATTTTTCGGTGCAAGTTTATCTCAGACAGAGTTCAGGGGAAACTTTCGCTAGGCCTAGTTGTTACAAAATTGATATGCTTTGATACCAATTACTGTAACAAATCGGCACTCTAATACCAATTGTTACTCCCAGAATTAATGTTTGTGAACCTTGGCAATATTATGATACTTGCAAAAGGAAAACTGTTGTAAAGCAAACTAGCAATAGCTAGACAAAAGAGTAATAAGAAATAACACGAGAATTTAATGGGATTCAGCCCAAATTTGACCTACGTCAATAGGGAGAGAACTTGAGATAGCTTTATTTTAATAAATTTGATACAAAGAGATCTAACCTTCCTCTTGATACAACAAGAGTATTCACACTCCTCCTTAATTTAGACCTAGATTACAAGAGTATTACTTTATCTCTATGCAACTTCACCTTCCTCCTTTCTTTCCTAGCTTCCTTGGTGTTCTCCACCTTTCTCTATACTTTTTTGTATCTTACAATGGTGGATTACAATTTTTTTTTTTAGAATTTTACAAAATAACTCCTATTTGGACTATGAGATGATCTTGGTCATTGGATACTTGAAAAATCTTGATCAATCCTATTATGAGTTGATCTCCTTGATGTAGAAGAATTCTAGACCTATTAATTTTTAGAAACAAACCTTCATTGAATAAAAACTGAATCTTATTATATACCACTAGAAAAGGAAACCAGAGCCTGAAAAAGAAACTGATTCTGCTTCAGAAAATACCTCAATTAGTCAACTTATCCTTATGATTAGTCGAGTAATCCCTGCTATTAGTCGACTTATAAACTATATAGTTGACTACTGTATAATGCTTCCTCTCTGTTTCTGCTTTTGTTTCTACTCAGTCGACTATATAATCGGGGTCTTGTGTGTTAGTAGACTTATACACATTATAAGTAGACTAATTAGCACCATCTGGTTTGCTTCTGCTTTCTTTAAACCGTCATCTTCTCCAACTCGATTGGATCTTCTTACGCCATCATCTCCTCTTGAAAATAACATTAGTGTCCAACCCATTTGATTGAGAGGATCAAGATAGCTTCGAATGATGATACAGAACTGGACAAGATAAGATTGGAAGTCGAACACGGACTCCGACTGGCTTTTAAGATATGTGATGATGCTCTCAGATTTGGTACTCGTATTTGTATTGCCAACATTCTCAAGCAGAAGAGAGAATTGTTGAATGAGGCTCATAGGTCTCCATACACCATTCACCCGAGTAACACTAAGATGTATAGGGATTTGCAAAATATATTGGTGACAAAATATAAAGCGGGAGATTAAAGAGTATGTAACTCCATGTGTGGTTTGCCAACAGTTAAGGCAGAACACCAGAAGTCAACATGATCGCTTCAACCCCTTCCCATTCTCGACTGGAAGTGGGAGGAAATTAATATGGATTTTAAGACGGGCCTATCTACATCCCATAGGGGGCAATGATTCAATATTGGTGATTGCTACAATGATTCAATATTGGTGATTGCTAACAGGTTAACAAAATCAGCTCATTTTTAACTACTAAAAGTTGCACTTTTTGCATAAGGTGGCTGGATTATATGTTAATAACATGTTGCTCTAGAAGGTATTGTGTCTGATGGAGATCATTGATTTACCTTATAATTTTGAAAGAGTTTGCACAAAGCTTTGGGTACAAGATTGAAGTTCAATACACCTTTTCATCCTCACACGACCCTGTTAGTCAATTGGAACTTTTTTTAGAACTAGAACTTTTTTCTGGAACTGAGACTTTTTTACAAAATTGAATTTTTTTAATGAAATATTTTATGAAAGTGACTAAAACTATTTTAGAAGAACTTTGGTGAAAATTGGTGAATTGGAACAATTGGAACATTTCTTAGAACATATAAAACTAAAAGGTGAAATATTTCCTAGAACATTTAATGATGCCACATATTACTTATTTATTTTTTAATTACTATTAATTAATTATTACTAAGCTAATTTTAGTTTCTTTGACTTTTTTTATTTATTTAAAATTTTCTTATTCATCAAAAATCAATTAATTAACATGTAAAAATGGATCAATTATATTAAAAAGTTCATTAATATATACAATCATAAAAAGTATTATAAAATTTAACTAGTAATTAGTAATGTTTGAATAAATATTAATAAAAATCAGTAATCATCAAATATTAATACTAATGCATTTGGAAGATAAGTATTAATATTAGTCACTAATAAAAGTAGCTACTGATAATTATTAATTATTAATTATTAAATAATTTCATGTAATGAGAGGGGGAAGGGAAGAGATAGGAAAAAAGTTCCAGGTCCTCCTGATGGTTCTCGTGAAAAAGTTGAAATAATTTTGAAAGGTGGAACATTCTTTTTTCTATATGGTGAACATTTTTTGTTCTAGTTCCATTTCTAGTTATATTTATGATTAACACTTAAAAGAAGTTCATGTTCCAGTTAAAAGTTTCAATTTACTGACACAAAAAAAAAATTCAGCTCCAATTCGACTTAAAAGTTCCAATTGACTAATACTTAAATAGTTAAAAGTTCAATTGATCAACACCTTAAAAAATTGTTCTACAAAATATTTTAGTCTAAGAAAAAGTTCTAGTTAACTAACCCCTTATGAACAATCCGAAGGGACCATTCAGATTTTAGAAATGTTGAGAGCTTGTATTTTAGATTGGAGAGGTAATTTGGAAGATTATTTACTGCATGCACAGCTTTCCTGTCATAATAGTTACCAAGCCAGAGACTATGCAATCAACTGTAGAAAAAATTTGAAAGATTTAGAAGAGGACACTTGTAGTGCAAAGTCGACAGAAGTATTATCCCCTTCACAGAAGAGGAGCTTTAGAGTTCCAAGAGGGTGATCATGTTTTCAACAAGGTGTCCCCATTTAAGGAGGTAATGAGATTTGGAAAGAAGGGCATGTTGAGTCCTCCATATGAACAATCGTTTCTGGTTCTGGAAAAGGTTGGTGCATTGCTTGTAGGGTGGCCTTACCTCCAGAATTGAACATAATGCATAATGTATTTCATGTGTCCATGTTGGGGAAGTACGACTCAAGCCAACACACATTTGGAAATTTTGAGTGATTTATTAGTAATCAATTCTTTTCACTCAATTTCTTTGTGAGAAAGTAAAATATATCAACTTATTTTATTAAAGAGAGAATAATAAACAAAGCTACCGGCATAATTTATTAGAACGAGCACCTCCTTTCATTGTTACCCAAAGAAAAAAAACATTAGAAAAAAGGGCAAAAGCCAGGATGCTTAATTTATGAGTTGTACTTCCTTCTCTTTCAGGAACTGTCTCAAAGTTTGTTTTCCAGATCCTGTTTTTTGTTCTCTAGATCCTGTTTTCTTCTTTTAGCTAACGATGACATAACTTTCACGGACACCACTTTCTTTGCAAGTAGCCTCCATCTCCCATCATGGCCTTTGCCCTCCATCTGCATCTTGAGCTTGAATTGCCTGAACAAATTGCAAAAAATGTTCCAAGATGTTTTTAATCTCGATAAAACTTGGAAACAAAGGCTAGTAGTATCCTAACTGCGACACAGAAATTAGACATACTTGCAAAGGGGGACCTTGCAATGATCAGAGCGGTCACAAACGGAGGAATGCAGGCGAAGGAGATCCCAGATGCGCCGACACTGGGGACAGGCTGAGCGATTAGCACGACAAGAGGCCAGGTGTTTGATTAGATTCTGAAGGACATTGCAAGTGGTGTAGTTTGGGCAGGAGACTCCATTCTTTTTGTTGTTAGGTGTTGTCCCCTTTGTTGCTTCATGGGGACTGACATGAGTGCAGCCTTCAGTGAAAATATGGTGCACACACTCCATTGCCTCACTTAGCTGCAAGTAGACCTTTTGCTGCTCCATCTTTCTCCTCCTCCTCTCTTGCCTCTACAATCCATAACATAGTAATTTATGAGGCATTCAGACATTCAATCTTATGCTTTGTGACTATCTGAAATGTAGTAGTTCATTCTAATTGCATATAGATCTTTAATTGCACTGGTTTGGGACAAAACCATCAACATGAGACAGAACAATCAAATGCACCGCGTATTTATCCATCATCTCAGATTGCTCTAGTAACTCACACCTGCATTCACAGAAAGTTCAACACATATTTAGGTTGATCCATTAATGCAAAATTCTAGACCTCAAATAATCTAATTCATGGCCTAGCCAGGTAATATATTTATATTATGAATGAAACTCTTATTTTTACATTTACCAAATATAATCTCTAGATAAATATTAGAATAGATAATATTGAAATCTAGCACATAGACATACGCTAAACATGATTCCGAATTAATACGAGGCAAGCTTGTGTCGTTTTGAAATAATTTGAGTCTTAATTTTTTTTTAACTCAGACTCTGCTTAATTTGATGAAAGTGAGAGAAAAAGTATAAGTGAAAAATAAGTGTAGGGGCAAATTGGGATTTGTGCAGTTATCATTTTCAGTATTTAGTTATAATATGAAATTTTAAGTGAAAAATATATTGTGTTTTCTGGTATTTAGTTATTAATGTGGAAGTGAAAGTGAAAAAGTTGACCACAAAGTTGATAATAAAATAATATTAAATTAAAAATAATTCTGAAGTGACATTTAGGACTGTAACTGGATTGCATGTGGGATTTACATGACATCAAAATTAACTATTTTGAGTAACAACTTATTACAAGTGAGATTTACATGATCACAAAATAAACTATAGCACCCTGAAAGTGAGAAAATAGTAGTGTAAAAAGGTGTAAAAGAGAAAAGAGAAAAAAAAGAAGAAATTTTCCATTTTTCATTTTCGATTCAAAACAAACAAGAGAAGTGAGAAATGAGTTTTCCCACTTTCCCACATCCCTATAACCAAACGCGCCCTTCAAATACAACCCTACAACATCTGAAAGTAAGATCCATTTCATTTTTTGGTAATTATTGGAGAAGAATCTCAATTCGGGGTCGATCGGTGTCTCGGACTGACTCTGAGATTTTTAATTAACAATCGGGGATGAATTTTGGAGATCTGACTTCACAACAATGTTCAGGATAACATTTTCTTTTTTTAATTAAGGATTTTTCTGAATTAATAAGATTTTAATCCAATATGCTAATATTACATATTAAATTATAAAAAAAATGCAATTAAAATAAAAGCTGAAAAAACCAGTAAGTATCCCGTCAAATGTATTGAACCGATTGACCTCCTTTCTCAAATCATCAAGCATCAACCAGTACGCCACAGTGAGATGTGGTAAGGAGAAGACACATTATTTATTTAGTCCTTTAAAACCCCCTTCATTTGCATGCACTTCCTCCCCCACGTTCTGCTGCTGCAACATTTCAGCCACTTTTCTCCACCTGCCCCCTCCTCTCTCTCACATCACCCACTCTCTCCTCCACTCTCTATGTCCCCACTCACCCTATCTCTCTATATATTTCTACTTGGCCGAAATCACCTCCGTGCAGAAGCGATAAGCGACGTTTGTGGAGAGCAACCACCCGCGGAGCTGGCGGATTGAGGCTTGTGTGGTACAGAATGCAGTTCAGATCGACGACCTGTCCAACTCCATTCACCAATATGGTATTGGGAATATAAAGAATATATATGTGAATATTTGAATTGAATTACGGCGAGATCCATTGATCGAATCAATTGGATGATGGTTGGAGTGTGTTCTCCTTCCATTGGGGATGAACGTGGTATATTCACATGTTCAATTCCGACTTCGAATGAATGAGATATTCAAGTCTAAAGTTTGCCTAATTCAAAGTCAAAATGGGACTAAAGATAGCTAAAAGCATTTAGTCCCACATTGGCCATGAGATGGAAGTTTAAAGTTTAAATAGAGAAAAATGGGAATAAAGGGTGTGCCCTTTGGGTACTTGGAGTTTTGCGCGATTGTGAGGAAACCATGCCCGCACATGCGCGCGCGCCACCGCTGGCGGCTGGGCCGGGTCTGGGTTTGGGTCCCCTACCCGGTCCGGTTCTTTTTGAACCGGGTCTCACGGGTACAGGTTACGCAGAGCGTACCCACTCCGCCATCCGGATCCGAACACACCAAATCAACTCTCTCTGAGTTCTGAAGTGAGATCCTCTCTTTATCTCTCTGTCTTGAAGTAACTTCCAGCAGGAAGTGGGAAATCAGTAACTCAGTTTCTGAAGCGACTTCCAAGAGATTCTGCAAAATTCGTTCTGATAGAGGGCTCAGAAAATTCAACAGATTTTTTAGTAGAACTGTTGTCTGAATCTGGGACTTCCGAAGAAGAATATTCTTCTACCTTCCTCCTTCCTCTACGTCCTCTACAGTGGGTGCTCCTCTAGTAGAATTGTTGTCTGAATCTGAGACTTCCGAAGAAGAATATTCTTCTACCTTCCTCTACATCCTCTACAGTGGGTGCTCCTCCAAAGTAAAGACAGTCCCACTACTTCAATAATCATATGAAGGTACTATTTAACTACGGTTCGACCGTACGGTGATTTGGTACTGCTATCCAAATACCGTGAAAGAGTGATCTTGGGAGACCAGCGTCCAGTAACCCGTTAGCACCGGTGTGGGGGACGTAATTGTCTTAAGGAGATTCGCTTTAAGCGTACCTCACTCCAAGTACTGTATAAGTGAATTAATTTTCTTTATATAGGGGTTATACTGATATTCAGTATATTGAGACTGACTTATACCAGTCTAATTGGTGTTTAGCCAAGGAAGGTAATTGAAAGGTGGTTCTTTAATTAGGAATGTTCTATTGAATGGAAAACCTCCCACCTGATATTAACTGACCTGGCCAATTAGATCGATGATATTTCAGTGATATTGATTAGTTGTCAAATTGATCCTAGAAACCAACAATCTTAAGACAATTACGATATTGAAGTTTCTTACTTCTGTTCTATTTGAAATTGCAGAAAATGTCTGAGACTAATCAAGATAGCTCAAGTAAGGCACCAAACATGCAGCTACAAGCTTTGATGCCTACTCCACTTCCTAACCCGAAGCCGGAGAAGTCAGGAGAATTTGATGGCACAAAATTCAAGGGGTGACAACAGAAGATGCTCTTCTACTTAACCACTATGCATCTGGCCAAATTCCTGCAAGAGGATCCATCAGAACCCGGAACTGATCGGGACTCAGTCCTTACAGTCGATGCATGGACTCAAGGTGACTTCCTTTGTCGAAACTATATTTTAAATAGACAGGATGACTCTCTTTACAATGTCTACAGTCCTATCACAACGGCAAAGAAGTTATGGGCCAGTCTTGATAAGAAGTACAAAACTGAGGATGCTGGTACCAAGAAGTTCGTCGTAGGACGATTTCTAGAGTACAAGATGGTGGACAACAAGACTGTAATCAGTCAGGTGCAAGAGTTCCAACTTATCTTGCACGAGATAGAGGCCGAAGGTATGATTCTACCTGAAACCTTTCAGGTTGCTACTATCGTGGAGAAACTCCCATCTGCGTGGAGAGATTTCAAGAACTACCTGAAGCACAAGCGAAAGAAGCTGAAGTTAGAAGATCTCATTGTGAGCCTTCGAATTGAGGAGGACAACAGAAAGTCCGAGAAAAGGAGCAGTAAGAACTCCTATGAAGCCAAGGCCGATGTGATCGAAGACTCAAAGGGAAAAGCGTCTACTTCCAAAGGCTTAAAGCGGAAGAAGACTGCCCAAGGGTACAAAGGCAAGGTCCAAAAAGGCAAGAACATGCGCTTCAAGGGAACCTGCTACATCTACAACAAAGAAGGGCATAAGGCAAATGAATGTCGCAGCCGTCTCAAAAAGAACAAGAAGAACCATCCACAAGCAAACTTGTCCGACCATGCGTCGCCAAGCCTTTCAGCTGTGGTGTCGAAGTGAATCTGACAACCAACAATAAGGATTGGTGGGTAACACTGGGGCTACTCGGTACATGTGCTCTGAGAAATTATTATTTTCTGAATATCAAAAACTAGAGCAAGATGACTAACTATTCATGGGAAACTCAGCCGTCTACAAGGTTGAAGGAAAAGGCAAGGTCATCCTGAAGTGGACATCTGGGAAAGAGCTTACTCTGAACGATGTGCTACATGTTCCAAATATCCGCAAGAATCTGATCTCTGGGTCAATACTTAGTAAGAAAGGATTTAGAATAGTTTTTGAATCAGATAAATTTGTACTTACTAAGGGTGGGATGTATGTGGGAAAGGGTTATCTTATTGATGGACTTTTTAAAGCCAATGTTGCAGTGGTGGATAAAAAGTCTGTGTATTTGTACCCGAAGCTTATAAATAAAGAAAAATCTTCTATTTATTTGCTTGAGTCTCCTACTTTATGGCATGCTAGATTAGGACATTAAAAAACTTGTCTAATCTAGGATATATTCCTAAGCTCAACTTGGAAGAAATTCGCAAGTGTGAGATTTGTGTTGAGGCCAAGTTAGCAAAAAATTCATTTAACTCAATTGATCGAAATAAAGAACCTTTAGGGTTAATTCATAGCGATCTATGTGACTTGAAATTTATGCCAACTAGAGGTGAAAAAAAGTATTTTATTACTTTTATTGATGACTATATAAGATACTGTTATGTGTATCTTTTAAACAGTAAGGATGAGGCAATGAATATGTTTATAACATATAAAGCCGAAGTTGAGAATCAACTCAACAAGAATATCAAAATTCTAAACTCCGATAGAGGCGGAGAATATGAATCAAATGATTTTAGTGAATTATGTGCTAAATTTGGTATAATCCATCAAACAATAGCACCATATACTGCTCAGTAAAATGGAATTGCTGAATGGAAGAATAGAACTTTGAAGGAGATGGTCAATTTCATGCTCGTAAGTTCTGGAGCTCCGTAGAACTTATGGGGGGAAGCTCTGTTAACTGCAAATTATATTCTAAACAGAATACCTCACAAGAAACTTGGTCTTATACCATTTGAGTTATAGCATCGAAGGACACCTTCCTACCATTACCTCAAAATGTGGGGGTCCCTTGCAAAGGTGCTAGAACCATTAACTAAAAAGACTAAGTTGGGAGCAAAAACTATGGACTGCATATTCATAGGCTATGCCTTGAATAGTAGTGCCTACAGATTTCTGGTTCATAAATCAGAAATACCAGATATTCATGTAAACATGATTATCGAATCTGGAGATGCTGTGTTCTTTGAAGATATCTTTCCATACAAACGGGAAACAGATAAGACTTCTGGGAAAAGAACACATGAGAGGGCGTTCGGGGATGAAAGCCCCGAGGAACCAATTGTTAATGCGGAAATTGAACCAAGAAGAAGTCAGAGATCTAAAATCTCAAAATCTTTTGGTCCAGATTTCATAGCATACGCTATTGAAAGCAAGCCTCAAACATTTAAATAGGTTATGTCAACCCTAGAAGTACAAATGTGAAAAGAAGCTATAAATAGCGAAATAGAATCCATACTAAGTAATCATACTTGCAAATTGGCAAACTTGCCTCCTAGCAGTAAACCAATTGGGTGTGAATTTTCAAAAGAAAATTAAAACCTGATGGATCTATCGATAAGTACAAGGCTAGATTAGTAGCCAAGGGTTATCGACAAAAGAAAGTACTTGACTACTTCAATACTTATTCACCAGTAACAAGAATAACCTCCATTCGGATGTTGATTGTAATTGCAATTTGCATAACTTAGATATCCATCAGATGGATGTCAAGACTGCATTCTTAAACGGGTAAATTAAATGAGGAAATATATATGGAGCAACCTGAAGGATTTATAGTCAAGGGCCAAGAACACAAAGTGTGTAAATTGGTAAAATCCTTATACGGTCTAAAGCAGGCTCCAAAACAATGGCATGAGAAATTTGATAGTGTCATGATCAAAGATGGATTGACTATCAATAAATGCGATAAGTGTGTTTACACTAAAACAGTTGAAAATGCATGTATCATTGTTTGTCTTTATGTAGACGACATGTTGGTACTTGGGACTAATATTGAAATTATTAAGTCCACTAAAAGAATGTTATCCAACAGTTTTGACATGAAGGATCTGGGAGTTGCTGTTGTAATTTAGGAATTAAAATCACCAGAACACTAAATGAAATCAGTCTATCTTAATCTCACTACGTGGAGAAGATGATAGAAAGATTCAAGGATCATGGGATAAAAGAGAATACTAATCCTTTTCTCCCACACATCCACCTTCATAAGAATACAGGAACTAGAATACGCCAGTTGGAGTATTCTCAGATTATCGGAAGTCTAATGTATTTGATGAATTGCACTACCCGATATTGCTTACGCTGTAAGCAAGTTAAGCAGATACACTAGTAACCCTCGTGATGCACATTGGACTGCTCTGCTATGAGTATTGGGTTACGTATCACATACCAAGGAATACGCCTTAAGATATGGACAGTATCCACCTGTATTTGAAGGATACAGTGACTCTAATTTGATTACAGATTCTGAGGAATCAAAATCAACTAGCGGATACGTATTTACTCTAGGAGGAGCAGCGGTATCTTGAAAATCTTTCAAACAAATATGTATTGTTCGTTCTACTATGGAATCAGAATTCATAGCCTTAGATAAGGCCGGAGAAGAAGCAGAATGGCTTCGACAATTTTTAAAAGATATACCATTATGGCAAAAGCCAGTGCCCGCTATATGCATGCACTGCGATAATCAAGCAGCTATATCTAGGGCACAAAATGTTATATACAACGGTAAGTCTAGATATATTCGTCCTAAACATAATACTGTTAAGCAGTTGCTCTCAAATGAAATTATCTCTATTGACTTTGTCTCGTCAAAAGATAATTTTGCAGATCCGCTTACTAAAGATTTAAGTGGAGAGCGTATAAATTGTGCATCGAGGGGAATGGGTCTAAAAGCCTAACCTTACCGAGTCAGCTTAATGGAAACCTCACTTAACGATTGGAGATCCCACAGACTAAGTTCAAGAGGAAAAACTAGTTATGATTGACTCAGCAAGTAAGCACTTAGGAGCTTGACTCCAATCATTCCTAAGGTGCACATAAGTGCTTTCTATAAGTGGATTAAGGATAAGCTTAACACTTTTAATGATGCCTATATCTTGTTACTAAATAAGTGGAGTAGAGTAGACTACTCTTAATAGGACGATCACCTATGCGAGTATAGAGTTGGGTCGGCTCTTTGGGAATTTCTATGGAGGCTGTTATTCCCTAAAGATACTCTCTGAAACCAAGAATGTCCAGTGCCAATGGACACAACTGAGAACCAAAGTTGATTTGAAAAGTTACTGTGTGAAGCTTGTTGACTTGGCTTATACTAACGGCTATCAGTTCAAGACCTACTTCACTGATTAGCCAGTAAGTCCGATAAAGCTTTCGCTATGGAGGATTCAAGACCTAGTTCACCTATCCTGATGCAGTTTCTTTTCTAAAGTACCTTTCACAATAGAGTCAATCTCTTTGTGTGTCAATTCCTTGAATCTCCATTCATTGTGGGGGATTGTTGGGAATATGAAGAATATATATGTGAATCTTTGAATTGAATTACGGCGAGATCCATTGATCGAATCAATTGGATGATAGTTGGAGTGTGTTCTCCTTCCATGGGGATGAACGTGGTATATTCACATGTTCAATTCTGACTTCGAATGAATGAGATATTTAAGTCTAAAGTTTGCTAATTCAAAGCCAAAATGGGACTAAAGATAGCTAAAAGCATTTAGTCCCACATTGGCCATGAGATGAAAGTTTGAAGTGTTTAAATAGAGAAAAATGGGAACAAAGGGTGTGCCCTTTGGGTACTTGAAGTTTTCACACGCGATTGGGAGGAAACCATGCCCGCACATGCGCGCGCGCCGGCGCCGGTGCTGACCGGGCTCGGGACCGGGTCCAGGTCCGGGACCGGGTCCGGGTTCGGGTTCCCTACCCGGTCCGGTTCTTTTTGAACCGGGTCTCATGGGTACGGGTTACGCGGAGCATACCCGCTCCGCCATCTGGATCCTCTCAATCAAAACACACCAAATCAACTCTCTCTGCGTTCTAAGTTCTGAAGTGAGATCCTCTCTCTCTCTCTGTCTTGAAGTAACATCCAACAGGAAGTGAAAAATCAGTAACTCGGTTTCTGAAGTGACTTCCAAGAGATTCTGCAAAATTCGTTCTGAAAGAGGGCTCAGAAAATTCAACAGATTCTTTAGTAGAATTGCTATCTGAATCTGGGACTTCCGAAGAAGAATATTCTTCTACCTTCCTCCTTCCTCTACAGTGGGTGCTCCTCCAAAGTAAAGACAAATATTCTCCCAAAATTTGTCTTAGTCCTGCTGCTTCAATAATTCTGTGAAGGTACTGGTTAACTACGGTTCGACCGTACGGTGATTTGGTAGTGCTATCCAAATACCGTGAAGGAGTGTTGTATCTTGGGAGACCAGCGTCCAGTAACCTGTTAGTACCGGTGCGGGGGACGTAATTATCTTAAGGAGATTCGCTTTAAGCGTACCTCACTCTAAGTACTATATAAGTGAATTAATTTTCTTTATACAGGGGTTATACTGATATTCAGTTAATTGAGACTGACTTATACCAGTCTAATTGGTGTTTAACCAAGGAAGGTAATTGAAAGGTGGTTCTTTAATTAAGGAACGTTCTATTGAATGGAAAACCTCCCACCTGATATTAACTGACCTGGCCAATTAGATCGGTGATATTTTAGTGATATTGATTAGTCGTCAGATTGATCCTAGAAACCAACATATGGTTCCATGTGGTACTGCTGTTTTGTCCTCAGGGGCCAACTCAATGACAGTCCAAAACTTGCTCCCTTGATGTATTCGCCACTCTTACAAATATCTGGGTTCCTCGCACCTATAACATAGCATTCACTGATTGTTCCTTGCAAATATCTTCCCTGTAACTTTCAAGGAATGATGATGCCAAATTAATATGAGGTAAGAGTTAGGAATCGCTAATGGGACTAATCAGATTGATTTGTCTCGTTTGGCCAACAAATTCGTTACAAGACGGGTTCCACCCGCCACCCGTCTCATAACGAATCCAACGAGATGGGTCAGAGAAGCGAGAAACAAATCGGGTCTCTTGACCCGATTCGTTACCCAGATTTGTCAAGACGGGTCCAACCCATCTCGTCCTTTTTTATTATTATTATTATTTTTAATTTTGAGGGTTAGGGTTCAGGTTTTGAGAGTGTGTGTGTGTGTGTGTGTGTGTGTATAGAGGGGGGTCGGCGAAATTTTAATTTCCCCAACCCTATTCATCCCATGATTTGCCACGGGACGAATCCGCATCCTGACCCGCCCCGGAATGGGGCGAATACGGGACGAACCCGTATTCGCCCTGTGCAACTCTTGTGCGACTCAGGAGAGTTGCACAGGGCGAATAGGGGCATGTCGAAGCGGGTCTACCGGCCCCGATAGCGATCCCTAGGTAGAGTTGCGTCATTCTGAAAGAACTTAGTCTGAATTTATATCACACGAAGTCTGTTTGGTTTGATGGAAGTGGGAGAAAAAAGTGTAAGTAGGAAATGAGTACAGTGGCAAATTGAGATTTTTGCGATTCTCATTTTCGGTATTTGGTTGTAATATGAAACTGTAAGTGAAAATATATATTGTATTTTTCGGTACTTGGCTAGTAATATGAAAGTGGAAGTGAAAAAGTTGACTACAAAGTTAATCATAAAATAATATTAAATTAAAAATTAATTCTGAAGTGATATTTTAGGACTATAATTAGACTGCATGTGGGATTTACATGAAATCAAAATTAACTGTTTTGAGGTACAACTTATTACAAGTGAGATTTACATGACCATAAAATTAACTGTAGCACTCTGCAAGTGAGAAAATGGTAGTGTAAAAGGGACGTGTAAAAGGGAAAAAGAAAAAAGATTTTTCCATTTTTCATTTCTGGTTCAAAACAAATAAGAGAAGTGGGAAATAAGTTTTCCCCTTCTGAAATTCACTACACCAAACACGCCCTCAAATACAACCCTACAATATCTAAATGTAAGATCCATTTCGTTGAAGTTGATCTACATTATTTCAAGTAATTAAAAATAAAAATTATGTATTTTGAATACTTTTTACCTGTCCATCAAGTGGGCACAAAATGGACGGCCGAGAATAGCATATTACTTAGATCTACGTCTTTAGATATACAAATTCTAAATCCGATCATTTCATTATGATGTAAATATTTAAAAACACTCACACACCAATTTTTATTAGATTTGAAATATTCTACATTGCTAAACTAACCAACTCGCTATTTCGGCCGTCTATTTTGCGCCTACTTGATAGATGGGCAAAAAGTATTCAAAATAAATGATTTTTTTTATTTACTTGAAATAATGTAGATCAAGTTCAACATAGTGGATCTTGCATTCGGATGTCGTAGGGTTGTATTTGAGTGGGAAAGATTCGGCCTCAAATCCTTCCATAATGACACAAATCTATCTCAATTAATGTTTCTATATTTTTGACCTCTAGAACGTGGACAAATTCAGATGAAGATGAGGAAAAGAGCAAGTATTCTACATTTGTTTTACAGTAGGTGCATTGCATGGTAAAATTACTCTAAATAGTGTAAATGTGCTTCTTAAGTAAATAACAAGATCAATATCAATGACTTTCACTTAAGGAACTATACCCAAATCCAATGTTATATGGATGGAAGGCAGAAAGTCCTCAAACAAGTAGGGAGTGGATACTTCCACCCTAAAAAATTATGAAGGCACCCCTATTATTTGACAAAGGCACCTCACCCAAAATCAAAAAAATAGCAAATGACCCCCTTTTCTTCTCCTCCTCCTCCTCTCCCTCCCATGATGGCGACCACCAGCCTTCCCCTTGCCGGTGACCACCACCTCCCTCGGCCTCCCCCTCATCATCAAACCCCCTCCTTTCGCAGCGAACCCACTCACCCCTCGGCCTCTCCCCTTCCCCACCCCTCGGCCTCCCCCGGACCTCTCCCCCATCACCGGTGATCTCCCCACCTCCCCCCGTCCCCCCCCCCCCACATGATCTCCCCCAAGTTATTCGGCCAGATCTGGCAGAACAACTAGGGGGCTAGGGTGGAGGGGAGGGGGAGGAGGAGGCCAGGGAGAAAGGAGGAAGGGAAAAAAAAGATATTTATGACTTTTCACAAAGAGTGAAAATGTCAAAAAAACTAATGACACACTTGTAATAATTTGTGCGGTGCTTCTCTTATTTTTTGAGGTGGAAATATCCGTTTCCAAGCAAGTACTGTCCAATAGTATCCATTGAAGAAATCTTCATATGAGGAAGTGATATTTTAGATAATATATTATGACTACTGATTAGGAAATGAAAGTGATAAGAATTACCGTGTAGCTTTGGGCTAACAAGTCGGTCCACGAGGAAGAATGCGATAGAAGCTTTTCGGTGCTTTTGTTAAGTAACAAAGAATGAAGTTGGTGTCTTTCTTTTATGTTGAAAAAGAGAATGGAGGGAAGGGAAATGATTAAAAGAAAAATTGCAAACTTAGAGAAGGCTTTGAAAAAGGAGATTTAAAAAGCTTGAAGAGTGATTTGTTGTTTTTAATATAAGAAGAAGATCTGGGCTCACTATCTCACTACTCAATGATATGTTCTTCTCTTAAATTCAAAGTGCCTCAACTTGATCATAGGCAAAAACTTAAGCTTAAGTTTTAGAAAGTTTTAATTAAAGCAAATAAGATAGTTTGAAAAAGTTAACTCTTTTCTTTACGAAATCGTCTTGAGTTGAATGTTAAATCATCAAGTATTTCAAGTATGAAATAAAAACAAGTTTAAGAGAAATTTTAAAAGAAATGAAAAACACCTAGGGGGGGGTGAATAGGTGTAAGTGCTAATCTAGGAACTAAATGCGCTAAATGCGGAAGCTAATGCAAATTTTGCAATCGCACTTAATACAATCAACAAGTGTAGCCGAATTCCCCGTAAAGGGCTCTGGACTAACTCCTCTTGATTCCCCTTGAATGGGTTGAGGTGCTATGTGAAGCTCTTGTTGATTAAGTATAAGTGAGGCACACACACAATCAAGCCAAGCATATAAGGATGAATAGCGATATGAAATAATGCAAGGCAACACAAGCAATGAATGATATGACAATATGAATGAATAATGCTTTGCACAAATGTAAAGAGAGAGAGTTGAGAGACAAGTGGATCAAACGCTAAGACAAATATGTTTCGAGGTTCGAGCACCTTGCTCTACATCCCCGCCTACACCACCGTGTAGGATTTCTAATCCACTATCTCCTACCGAGGGAACCTCTACCGAAGAGGATTTGTTATAACTCTAGGAGTACCAAACTCCTCTCTCAAACAACCACCTCACAACCGAGGGTATGCCCGTAGCCAATACAACCACAACACCTCTACCGAAGAGAGTTTACAACCAAACTCCACCTTTCTCTAGAGGGAGCAAACCAATCACCCGATCACCTCTACCTAAGAGGGATACACAAAGAATAAGGGTATTTACAACAAGTGGTTCCAAAGACCACAAACTCAAACTCTCTTCCTTTTTCTCTTTTTCCACAAAAACAAATGAACCTAATAGATTAGGATAGGTGATATCTCAAGTGTGGAAAAACTAAGTATTTTGATCAAAGAAAACTCTTGGGAAAATACCAAAAATGATATAGAGATTTTTGCTCAAAAACAATTCCCAAAACCTAGTTTCTTTGAAATAAACAAAACACTTAAAACAAATAAGATGGATCTTTTGGCACTTAAAACTCTTTTGAAAACTTGTAAAAACACTTCAGAAAAGTAGGAATTTTTGCTCGTGAAAATCTTGGTGAAAACCTCAAACAAATGGGGTATTTATAGCCCCATCAGAAAACTAGCCGTTAGGCTGATGTGGCAGCCTGACAGGCTGACGGTCGACGGCCCGGTCGACCGCCAACGGTCTAAAATGTGACCGTTGGGTAACAACGGTCGACCGGCCCGGTCGACCCAAACAAACAGAGAGCACTGCTCTCAGACCCGGTCGACCCGGACGGTCGACCGTCCCAGTGTCTCCAAACGTGTAAAGATTTGTGCACGTCGGTCGACCGGCCTGGTCGACCGACTTCAGCCAAGTCGACTAGGTCAGTTAACTTAGTCGACTGATTGAAGCCTGGAACAGAAATCTGGGTCAGAAAAATAGTTTAAAAATATTTTGAAAAATCTTTTAAGTCTTCTAAAAATCACAAAACTTATTTAACATTTTATATTAAAACACAAACTTGTGATAAAAATTTCAAGACATATATCAATCATATCAATTCATTTTTTAGTCTTGCAAATTTTATCAAAAACAAAACTTGTATTTTTATCAAACTTGATTTTTCAATACATGAATAGGATAGTCAAAATAAGTTTGTCTAGCAAGTTTAAAACATGTATGTATATCTAGAACATATCTAATATACATAGAAATAAAGTAAACTTGTTTTGATCTACTATTCATGAAAACCAAATCCAAAACATAAAAACGTGTGTGTTTGTGCACTTGAGCATATCAACTATACTAAGCTTTACAAATGGATCTATAACACACTAAACTATGGATACCTAAGTCTTCTTGACGATCTTCATCTTCAAGGCGACTCGATCCACAAACACCGTGATCCATGAGCTAGGCACGGTATGATCTTGAAGCTTTGGCCCTGGAATCACCATGAAAAGCTTCTAAACTCCTTGTTGAAGCTAATCATCAACTAATATCTTGCTAATGATCTGAAACTTAAAATCACAAGATTATTAGTAAACATAACTACATGAGTTAATCATCATCAAAACTAGGGTGGAAGGCCTTTGGGCCAACAATCTCCCCCTTTTTGATGATGACAAAACTCATGGAGTTATATATGCATGGATTAAAGTTAAGCTTCAAAGAAGCTCCCCCTAAACTCATGCATAAACAAATAAACAAAGGATATGCAATGAATGTACATAAACATGTATGCATCAACATGCATAAAACACATAAACGTATTCTAGAAGCTCTAGATACCAAATTAAATTAATAAAACATTAACAAAAACACTAGATGCTCTAGATACCAATAAAACTTAATATATGCAAAAATAATAAGTATGCATATAAAACTCAATATAAAACTCAAATTATTCTCCCCCTTTTGTCAATCATCAACAAAGGGGTAAACAATCAAAACAATAAATAATAATGAGGGGTAAAAATCTTTCTCCCCCTTTTTGTCAATCAAAACAATAAAACAATGTTCTCCCCCTTTTTGTCTAAAAACAAAAAAACAAGGTCAATAAGGGGTGACTATAAACAACATGATATCAATAGATATATGTCAATGAAGCATCTTGATATCAATTGAAAGTAAACAAAGATCAATAAATGTTATATGCTATATACATTCATGAAGAGGAAGACGCTAAGTTAGCTTCCCTACACATATGCATTATATGAAGGAGGGATGTTAAGCCCTAATTCACATAACACACATAATGTAATGCATAAGAGAAGATGTGAAGCTCCCCCTACACACGTGTACCACATAAAGAAGAGATGTTAAGCTCCTCAATACAAAATACACTCATCATGAATCTATATGTAGAAGAGATGTTAAGCTCTCCTTGCATATAGTCAATATAAATCAAAACTTTTGTATTTTTCTTTAAACAAAATTTTTAGATACCAATTTAAAACACAAAACATCTTGATATCAAAAGATAGTAATTTTCTTTTTAAGTCATATAAACAATTGAAATGATTATTTTCTATCATAAAGCAAGGGAGTGAAAAACTAAATACCAATTGAAATATGAAAATCGAATTTTCTCCCCCTTTATGAAATATCAACAAAAATTATGCGTAGGCTTGTAATAAGATACCAATTGAAAACTAAATCAATTGAAATGAAGTTGAAACTCAAGCTCTAGCATAAACAAAATTTGTGCTTAAGATATAGAAATATAATAGCACAAATAAAATAAGTATATGTGTATGAAATAGAATGAGTACCAATCACTAATAGATGATACCAATTGAAAATATACATACACAATAAACATATGAGTATACAAAAGGATCAAAATGATACCAATTGAAAGAGTTCAATGATACCAATTGACATAACAATAAAAGCATGGTATAGCTCATATAACTAATCCTCCCATCTCATGCACAAGTTTAAAAAAAAAATTCAATATAAACATACAAGGCATGGACTCCCATCCAACCTCCCGTCAAGGGTAGGGGTTTTCAAAAATAGATTTGAAAATAAGCTTTGTTTGAAAAACTCTACCAAAAGAAGAATACGAACTAGTTAAATGGGAAATCTTGTTAACTAGTACGAAATCCTTAAAGTAAGGAATAAAACAAATTATTTTTCATGAAATAAGAAATCCACATGAAATTCAACACTCTAATCCAATGAAGCATAAATATGACTCATGAAAACAAAACATGAGCAAGAAATAATTGTGAGTGTACTAATAAAGTGTGAATATCATAATCATGAAAATATACAATTTAGCTCAAAATTCCTTGAAATAAGAAAACATGAAAATCATTAAAACTTATTTAATCTTCAAGGTGTATGTATGTCTAATATAACTAAAGCATACATACATATCCAAACACAACGAGTCCACAAAATATATGCATGAAGGCACGTGGCTCAAGGATGTACATGTATAATCAATAGTTTGGACAAGATAGACATATACATGAAGTCAAACAATTAAACACAAAATCAAGAAAAACTAAATTTTCACCAAAATAAATTTTATTTCAAGGTATATGTATGAATTGTCAACACAATAAGTATACATACATATCCCTAAACACAATTGAGTCCATATATAGATTTGCATGAAGGGCAAATGACTCAAGGGGTATACATGTATATCTTAAAGTTTGGCAATACAAACATATACATGAAGTGAAAAATCATAAAACAAATCCAAAAATGGAATACAAGTTTGAAATGTATGAATCATCAAAATTAGACTATACTAGCACATTTAATGGGTTCAAATAAGCAATCAAGCCCAACATATATAGATTTATTTGTGGCCCACTATATGTACAAGTATAAGTCTTAGTCTTAATGAAAACTAACATCTAAACAAGTAATCTTAACATGAAGCATCAAAACACAATATAAAAATCATCATGATAAAACTAAAACATGATTACTAGGAAAATCCACAAGTTATTAGAACTATGATATACGTAATATCAACCAAAAAGGTGAGAACACAAAAGAATTTATCTATATTAAACATGGGTATCTCAAAATAACTAAACATGTATATCACAAGTCTAATAAGCATGGCATTTTCATACTAATCATTAAACAATGAATATTGAAAGCATGAAAACAATAAATGGGAGTTAGGAATCGTTACCCAAACTTAGAAGGCAACTTTCCTTGTCTCCAAAACATGGTGGTCCTCTCCACCAAATCTTCCCTTGAAAGTGATGCATCCAATTGATTTTCTTTTAAGTTCGGAACGCATCCACTCCAAGGTGTCATCACTCTCACGTCATGTGAGAGCCCACACCTACATCAAAAATAATAGGAGGGGTGGTCTTTGGTACCCATACTCTTTTGGGTCCATGGGGGTTAGTACCTTCTCTAACCCAAACAAACTTCTTTGCTAAATTAGAAACATGTATTCTATCAAAACAAAATTTAGCAAGGTGGCCCTTACGTCCACAATGTGTACAAGTGTACACATGAGCATACGTGTGATGGTGTCCGTGAGGAGCATGTGTATGTCGTGATGGGTGTGCACGCATAAAGGATGGAACTTGTTTCTTTCGAACCAAGGTTTCCAACCATGAGTGGTTCATGGCACATTGGCTCATAGTGGAGCCCAAACAATCAACCTTCTTCTTAAGCAAACAAATATCATCATTAATCTTAGAAGAAGAAGTGTGGCATGCAATAGGTGAAGTGTGTGATACTACCCTAGCATGGCAAACATGTGCATCAATCTTATTTTGCAAAACAATATTTTTCTTTAAACAAACATTTAAATCATTTGAAATAGAAGTAATTTTATTTTTCAAAGCAACATTCTCCTTTAAAACAAAATCAATTTTTGAAGACAAATTTTCATTTTTCTTCAAAATATCATGGCAATCATTTTTAGATTTTAAAAACTCATTTTCTTTAAGTGCAAGTTCTAATTGAGATCTCAATGAATCCCTTTCATTATAGACCTCAACCTTCTCTTGCAAAACATTGTTAAGTCTAGCATGCAAACTCTTATTTTCTTTTTCAATTTCTACACTCTTCTTTTTCAACAAATTATATTTTTCTATTAATTTTTCACAAACAATAGAAAGTTCTTCATTCAAAGCATGAGGATCAACATAATCATTTGAAGAACTAGCACAATCATCATTATCTAAGTGGGTTTCCGATTGTACCTCAAGGGAGTCATTCCCTTGGACCATCAAGCATTATGAGTCGGATTCTCCACTAGACTCCTCTTCTTGGATTTGTACTTGAAACTCGGAGGTGGTGGTTGTTGTCAATTTGTTCCACACTACAAAAGCGGAATCAAGGTTAGAAACACACATAAGATAATCTTTAGGTAATGTGCTTCTAATGGCCTCAAGGGCTTGTGCATTGGCCCCTATATGATTGCGATCTCCAAGATAGCATTTCTTGGTGGCCGCAAGAAAGACATGCAAGCCTAGGGTCTTTAGGTACATGGACATCCTATACTTCCAAACAATAATGTTGGAAGGATCAAAGCTAGGTGGGGTCATGAAGTCCATGGTAAAAACTATATGTGTGCAAACACGCAAATGCAAACAAGATTAGCAAACAAATGGATCTCACTCCTAGGATATTAAGCCTAAGTATCAGGAGTACTAGCTCTAATACCAATTGAAAAACACCTAGAGGGGGGGTGAATAGGTGTAAGTGCTAATCTAGGAACTAAATGCGCTAAATGCGGAAGCTAATGCAAATTTTGCAATCACACTTAATACAATCAACAAGTGTAGCCGAATTCCCCGTGAAGGGCTCTGGACTAACTCCTCTTGATTCCCCTTGAATGGGTTGAGGTGTTATGTGAAGCTCTTGTTGATTAAGTATAAGTGAGGCACACACACAATCAAGCCAAGCATATAAGGATGAATAGCGATATGAAATAATGCAAGGCAACACAAGCAATGAATGATATGACAATATGAATGAATAATGCTTTGCACAAATGTAAAGAGAGAGAGTTGAGAGACAAGTGGATCAAACACTAAGACAAAATATGTTTCGATGTTCGAGCACCTTGCTCTACATCCCCGCCTACACCACCGTGTAGGATTTCCAATCCACTATCTCCCACCGAGGGAACCTCTACCGAAGAGGATTTGTTACAACTCTAGGAGTACCAAACTCCTCTCTCAAATAACCACCTCACAACCGAGGGGTAGGCCCGTAGCCAATACAACCACAACACCTCTACCGAAGAGGGTTTACAACCAAACTCCACCTCTCTCTAGAGGGAGCAAACCAATCACCCGATCACCTCTACCTAAGAGGGATACACAAAGAATAAGGGTGTTTACAACAAGTGGTTCAAAGACCACAAACTCAAACTCTCTTCCTTTTTCTCTTTTTCCACAAAAACAAATGAACCTAATACATTAGGATAGGTGATAGCTCAAGTGTGGAAAACTAAGTGTTTTGATCAAAGAAAACTCTTGGGAAAACACCAAAATGATATAGAGATTTTTGCTCAAAAATAATTCCCAAAACCTAGTTTCTTTGAAATAAACAAAACACTTAAAACAAATAAGATGGATCTTTTGGCACTTAAAACTCTTTGAAAACTTGTAAAAACACTTCAGAAAAGTAGGAATTTTTGCTCTTGAAAATCTTGGTGAAAACCTCAAACAAATGGGGTATTTATAGCCCCATCAGAAAACTAGCCGTTAGGCTGATGTGGCAGCCTGACAGGCTGACGGTCGACCGGCCCGGTCGACCGCCAACGGTCTAAAATGTGACCGTTGGGCAACAACGGTCGACCGGCCCGGTCGACCCAAACAAACAGAGAGCACTGCTCTCAGACCCGGTCGACCCGGACGGTCGACCGTCCCAGTGTCTCCAAACGTGCATAGATTTGTGCACGTCGGTCGACCGGCCCGGTCGACCGACTTCAGCCAAGTCGACTAGGTCAGTTGACTTAGTCGACTGATTGAAGCCTGGAACAGAAATCTGGGTCAGAAAAATAGTTTAAAAAATTTTGAAAAATCTTTTAAGTCTTCTAAAAATTCACAAAACTTGTTTAACATTTTATATTAAAACACAAACTTGTGATAAAAATTTCAAGACATATATCAATCATATCAATTCATTTTTGAGTCTTGCAAATTTTATCAAAAACAAAACTTGTATTTTTTATCAAACTTGATTTTTCAATACATGAATAGGATAGTCAAAATAAGTTTGTCTAGCAAGTTTAAAGCATGTATGTATATCTAGAACATATCTAATATACATAGAAATAAAGTAAACTTGTTTTGATCTACTATTCATGAAAACCAAATCCAAAACATGAAAACGTGTGTGTTTGTGCACTTGAGCATATCAACTATACTAAGCTTTATAAATGGATCTAAAATACACTAAACTATGGATACCTAAGTCTTCTTGACGATCTTCATCTTCAAGGCGACTCGATCCACAAACACCGTGATCCATGAGCTAGGCAAGGTATGATCTTGAAACTTTGGCCTTGGAATCACCATGAAAAGCTTCTAAACTCCTTGTTGAAGCTAATCACCAACTAATATCTTGCTAATGATCTGAAACTTAAAATCACAAGATTATTAGTAAACATAACTACATGAGTTAATCATCATCAAAACTAGGGTGGAAGGCCTTTGGGCCAACAAGAAAGAGGAGTTTAAAAATTCAAACCCATCCTCATGTGCCTTCAAGAGCACTTTCAAAGAAAAAAGGCTTTAGTTTAGGCATGCAAATGATTCATTGAGTTTTTTCATCAAAACCATGCAAAAAGAAGAGGGATCGGAGAGAGGAATAATAGTGAGCCTAGAAAATAAATTTAGCTACTCATGGAAGATGAAACATAATACATGTAAATTAAGCAAAACATCCCGTGAATTAGAGTGGAAGAAGAGAAAGTTTGATCATTTTTTTGATGTCACTTCAATCTTCAGATTATAATCGCTCAATTCCTCTCTCTCACTGGTATTTGAACTAAACTACAAATTATAAAATAAAGATACAACTTCTATACTATCTAACAAAGAGCCTAAACCTAAAATAACAAAGAGAAAACTAAAGCTATGTTTCGGTCCCTTTTTCAGTACAAAACCCTACCTTTTATAGGTAAAAACCCATAGGAAAAAGAGTGAGGAGATAAGGGGATCAAACGCTCCCTTATTCCACCAACAAACCGCGGATCCGCGGCCAGGATGTGGCCAAGTGGCCACATCCTGGTGGAGATATGGTTGGCGTGACTTTTGGCTCTCTTTTGTCTTACTGGATTCACTGTTTCAGCTCCTGGATTTGACGAAATGATCTTTGATGTTGGATTTAAGCACTTGATTTGGGAATTCATTTCAATCGGTTTTCAACCTCTCTGATTTATCAAGATCTGCCCTGATTTCCTGATTTCGAATTTATTCTGAATTAAATTCAGAATTTGATGGTCTTTTGGGCTCGTTTTTCTTTCCTATCCTTTAGCAATGGGCCTGCGTTTTATAAGAAAAATAGAACTTATTATTATAATTTATTTAGATAATAAACATAATAATGTGACATTATATATGCAATATATGTGACCGATCACACCCCCACACTTATCTTTTGCTCGCCCTCGAGCAAAACATCAAAACTAATTCTAATCAATTATTAGACCACTTTCGCAGGTTACTCGATTGCACTGAGCATATGCAACAAGACGTTAAACCTCTAGGTTACCCCTAGAGGACGAATTTTGCCTCATGAGGGTTTTTCAGCGGATTGCACCCACAAAATCCATAAAGAAAGAGAAAAATGTTAGTATTTCAAAAGGCATTTTGGAAAGAGAAAATATTTGAAGTATATTTGTGAGAGTTTAAGTAATTTATAAGTTATAGGAATATCAAAATTTTCATTCCTAAACTTAGTCTCTATTCAAAAACATGTCATCAATAAAAGTAAGGAGTTAAATTGTATTTCTCCTCTAGTCTATTACTTTACCCTGAGTCATATGCACCATCGTGACCGTGAAGTTTGACTAAGGGTTCTTTAACATTAACTCCTATGCCTTATTTATATATATATTTTTGGTGGTATTTATTCATCAATTCCCTTAGGCTTTCTAATCTGCCCATGTAACGAGCCTTTAGTTAGTGACACCCAAACCGGACAGTTTTAGGGCACCAGGTGAGAAAACACCCGTAAGGACTTAAACACTCGAGCAGACAAGGCCATGAAACCAAGGGTTTTTATTTATAAAATGTACCCCTTTTAGGCGTGAATACTTATGCTTTATGAGGCACAAATACCCAACTTAATCAGAGAATTTATATATATAATTTTTTTCAAACTTATTTAACTATCTTTTACATAAATACCAAGGCTTGCTTAGGTCAAAGTACCTAGCTAATCAATAATCAGATGCAAATATATATATTTTTTATTTATTTATTTATTTATTTTATATAAGGCATAAGAATTTTTGTCTTTGAACCCTAAGTGTATAAAGTGTGCATATTTCTTCAAGATAAAGATCAAGACTAAATTACTTTCATCAATTTTCTTTCTAACCCTGAAAATCAAACAAGTTATCTTATTTTGACCAAGTATAAGAAATCCTAATTATGATTTTTCTATTCCTTAACATTGACTTAATTTCTTACAAAAAATATAACAAAATATTGTTCTTACCTTTCAAAAAGTTATATATATATATATATATATATTTCTTTGTTGGTTTTTTTTATATTAGTTATGTTAGAGCCGTCCCCCACACTTATCTCATACATTGTCCCCAATGTATGAAAGAAATATATCGATGCATGAAGTAAAATGGAAAAGAGGAAAGTTACCAATACACTAGGTCAAAAAGACCCATAACCGTTTCATTTACCGGCACTGATTCCAAGAAAGGTTTAAGGCGTTAACCATTTACCTTAAAGTCATTTTCATTCTTGGTGTAACTGATTTCTAATGCACTATGTGGAAACACAGTTTTTACAACGAATGGCCCAGTCCATCTTGATTTTAATTTTTCTAGAAAAGATGAAGCCTAGAATTGTAGAGTAAGACTTTTTGTTCAGGGACAAAAATTTTTCTTATGATGTGTTTATCATGAAAAATCTTAACTCTATCTTTAGTGATCTTAGCATTTTCATAGGCCTCATTTCTTAATTCCTTTAATTCAGAAATTTGTAATTTTCGAAGGTCTCCAGCCTTAGTCAAGTAGAAATTCAACTGCTTGATTGCCCATAAGGCCTGGTGCTCTAGCTCAATAGGTAGGTGGCAAGCTTTACCAGAGACTAACCTATAAGGAGACATCCCTAGAATTGTTTTGAAAACGATCCTGTAGGCCCATAGGGCATCTACAAGTTTGGTGGATCAGTCTTTCCGGTTTTGGTTCACAGTCTTCTCCAAGATAAGCTTGACTTGTCTATTGGAAACCTCAACCTGCCCACTGGTTTGAGGATGATAAGGTGTGGACAACTTGTGAGTTATTGCATACTTTCGCATAAGAGCTTCAAAGGATCTATTGCAAAAGTGAGTGCCATTATCGCTGATGATAGCACGAGGGTTTTCGAAGCGTGAGAAAATGTTCTCTTTCAAAAACTTTATGACAACTTTCTTATCATTAGTTTTACTAGGAATGGCTTCTACCCACTTGGACACATAGTCCACAGCAACCAATATGTATTGGTTTCCCAATGAACTAGGAAATGGACCCATAAAGTCGATGCCCCAAACATCAAAGAGTTCTATTTCTAGAATTGGGTTGAGGGGCATCATATCTCGTTTTGAGATCCTTCCTACATCTGGCATTTAGGGCATGTCTTGCAAAATTTATAAGCATCTTTGAACAAAATGGGCCAATAGAATTGACTTTGTAGCACTTTTTCAGCAGTCTTGCGGGGACCAAAGTGTCCACCGCATGCAAGTTCGTGACAAAAGAATAAAACACTCTTAACTTCTTCATCGGGATGCATCTCCTAATAATTTGGTCAGAACAGTACTTAAAAAGATACGATTCCTCCCAAAAGAAATACCGGACTTGGGATAAGAACTGGTATATATCATTTTAGACCAATGAGATGGAGTTTGATTTGTGACTAAGTAATTCACTATATCAGTAAACCAAGGTTCCCTAAAGATAGCTAAGAGATTTTCATTAGGAAAGTCCTCATTTATGGGCAATTCGTTGAATGGAGAATTTGGGATACGTGAGAGACGGTCAGCAACGACATTTTCTAGAGTCCAAATCATTATAAATCAAGTAAAACCTCTTTAAAGGAAGCAATAACTAAATAAGACAATGAAGCTTAAATCATCAAAACATATGAAAATGTTGGGCGAAAAGATCATCAAGAAAGATTATGATAAACTTGTCCAGAAACAACAAGAAAATCTGGTTCATTAAATCCATGAAACAAGTTAGGCCAGAGAAATCTGGGGAATGAGTCTAGAGTGCTAAACACTGATGGAACTAGCCACGAGCAAAGCTAAACCCAGGTAGGGCCATTGCGTAACACAACATCAGGCGCTAAACACTGGGGTACGGCAGAGCTCTGCGAGACTCTCACTTGACGGAGCTCACGTGGAGAAGTCAGCACGTAACACAACGTTAAATGCTAAGCGTGAGGGTGCAACAAAGCCCACGCCTGGTTGAGCTCACGTGGCTAGAACACGTCTCTCGATTGGCGAGGCTAGTAGGGTCTGTGGCTCATCATATTTATAAGGACTATTAAGTGTTATGGCTTAGAAGGACACGATCAAGAATTCGTAATAACCAAAATGAGTCCGAAATGTTGTCTTCTGGGTGTCAACCTTACGGCAGATCAATTCTAAAAATACCTGAGCTCCGTGAAATTGATAGAAAAGATCGTGGTCATTTCTAAAATAATATAAATAGAAAATATCGTGGTTCTGTATAGCAGAAGGCCTGATTCCAGAAATCGGTTGCATACTGATGCTCCTCGTGTAGTGATACAACCTGTCTGATTACATATGTGATGACTACCCTACTTTTCGTACTGATTTTCACATTTTATGCTATTCCATGTGATGTGTCTATATATATAAAAATAGAACGCGAAGCCGAAGAACTACCCGACATAACGTAATACGATGCACTAGAATCAAATAATGCTAGAATAAGGAGAGAACAAACCACATCTGTCCTACCCTACCTTACTAGTCTACCCATATCTTAAGTTGGTATAAAGACGACACAAACTGGAATAGAGAAAAGATGAAAGGAATTCAGGGATCAAAGGAAGGATGATCAAGAAGAAATAAATAACTCTACACTTGTAGTTGGATTTGAAATCACCTAGAGGGGGGTGAATAGGTGATAATGCTAATCAATGCACAAATTTAAAAGTTATGATGCAACGATCACCCGAAACAAGACTAGAAGCGAATACCCCGTGAAGGGCTCTGAACTCCTTCCTCGTGATTCCTCTAGATAAAAGTTTGAGGTGCACAATGCAATCTTGTTGTGTGAGTATTGATCGACAATATAGCAATGATTATGAAGCAAGTAAATATAGCAATGAATATAAAGCAAGTAATTGAAGCAAGTAAACCAATCGCAAACACAAAGATTTTTCCGAGGTTCGAGCACCCAGCTCTACGTCCCCGCCTTCACCCAGAAGGATTTCTAACCACTATAACTTCCACAAAGGATTACAAGCACAATGGAGTACCCAACTCCTCAAGCACACTCCTCTAGTCCAGAGGTAGTGGAGCCACAAATACAATGATTTCTTGATGATCAAAAGATCACAAACTCTCTTTTGAAAAACCTTTTTCCCTTACAAAAATCCTATAGAATAATGTGTAGGATTGAAGCTCAAGTATTGTAAGTGAAAAGGAAAATAAATTTGAAGAGAGTTTTGAACCAAAAACTTCAGTAAAGAGAGAATTTGATCACAAAAACATAGAACAAAACTTCTTTTGAAAGCCTTTAAACTTGAATTCTTTTGCAAATAATTGTTGTACTCACCTCAACCCTAATCATCCCTATTTATAGGACAAGGGTAGGGATTAAAGAGTAAACTGATATAATGAATAATTAGAAAATTTTTGACCCAAAACCAGCCCCTAAACTCGTTTAGAGATAAAACCCATTTAAAAACGTGTTAAAACAACTAGCCGTTAAGGCTGAAATCAAGCCACGGTCGACCGGCCGGTCGACCGGGTTTTCAAAAAATTTAGCCGTTGCCAGCCCACCGTCAACCGCCCGGTCGACCGAAACAAACAGAGACTAGGCTACTTTCAGTCGGCCGAAGGTCGGTCGATCGAAATGGGGTCCGGTCGACCGTCCGTCGACCGGGAGACGTGCACACTTGTACGCACCCAACGGTCAGAAGCCCGGTAGACCGGTCGATCGACCGTTCTGACCTGAAACAGAGCCGGTCGACCGGCCGGTCGACCGCAACAGGCCAAAAACAACTATTTTGAAAAATATTTTGAAGATCTTGATAATTTCCAAAGTACTTTTTAATCATGACTAGATATACTATATAAAATAGAGTTTGTAAGTAATAAAATATGTTTAAAAATATTTGTATATAGGATAAAATTCTTTTAGAAAGATCAAGTGCACAAAAACTTGTGTGTGGGGAATTTTGAGCTTCAAACCTATTCACTATTCTTTAACAAACTAAAAATATAAAAACTAAGAGATGAAGTTCCTGAGCCACAATGAAGTCTCTAAGCCACGCTATACCAAGCTAGAGTCTTCTCTTCAATAAAAACTTCCTCTTGCGCCATTTGCCTTTTTAGCATCATAAACCTTGCAAACCTTGCAATAGCTAAGAAAGGCCATCATGAATGGTATTAACCTGAAACTCATTCTAAACAACTTATTAGTACCATATAGCTTCTATGTGTTTTGTTATCATCAAAACTTAAACAAATGGAGAGTGTAATCTTTTGGGCAACAATCTCCCCCTTTTGATGATGACAAAACATATAGGCTATATCACAAGATATAAAAGAGAGGTAAAACTCCCCCTTAAATAATGCTCTATTTAAACAAGTATAAAACAATTCATTATGATAAAAAATGTTGAAAACCCATCAATAAAACACCAAAATCATATAGGCTATATTTCTTCCCCTTTTTGTCATACATCAAAAAGGGACAAATTAGCAAGAAAACTTTCTTATTCAATAACACAAACATTAAGTTCACCATATATAAAAGAAAATCTATTATAGTCAAGTGGTTTAGTGAAAATATCGGCAAGTTACAAATCGGAAGAAACATAATCAATCTCAATATCACCTTTCTCAAAATGATCTCTAAGAAAGTGATATCTAATCTCAATGTGCTTGGTCTTATTATGTTGATTTGCATTCTTAGTCATATGAATAGTACTAGTATTATCACAAAATATTTTTATATGATCATAATGCAAATCATAATCAAGGAGAGTATGTTTCATCCAAAGGACTTGTGCACAATAAGCCCCCGCCGCAACATACTCCGTCTTGGCGGTTGAGAGGGCTACCGAATTTTGTTTCTTAGAAGACCATGAAACAAGACAATTACCAAGAAATTGACATGTTTCACTAGTACTCTTCCTATCCACTCTACAACCCGCATAGTCAGCATCCGAAAAATTCGTCATTGAAAAATCTCCGGTTTTCGGATACCATAGACCCATTCCAATAGTGCCCTTAATATAACGAATAATGCGTTTTACCGCAATTAAATGAGATTCTTTAGGACACGATTGGAATCTAGCACAAAGACACACACTAAACATAATATCCGGCCTACTAGCTGACTATTACAACAAACTTCCAATCATGCTTCTATACAATTTTATATCAACACACTTACCTTGGTCATCCTTATCAAGCTTGGTGGTGGTGGCCATGGGAGTGTTGCAAATTTTTGAATCTTCAAGTTCAAATTTCTTGATGAGCTCCTTGGAGTAGTTGGCTTGACATATGAATATCCCATCGCGCATTTACTTGATTTGGAGTCCAAGAAAATAATTCAATTCACCCATTAATGACATCTCAAATTCACGTTGCATACACTGTTCAAACTCCTTGCAAAGTAACTCATTAGTAGAACCAAAGATTATATCATCAACATATATTTGCACTATAATAATGTCACTATCAATATGTTTAGTAAATAATGTTGTGTCTACTTTGCCTTTAACAAAATCATTTGAAAGAAGAAAACTAGAAAGCCTTTCATACCAAGCTCTAGGAGCTTGCTTTAAACCATACAAAGCTTTATCAAGTTTGAAAACAAAATTAGGATGAACATGATCTATAAAACCAGGAGGTTATTCAACATAAACTTCCTCATCAATAAAACATTTAAAAATGCACTTTTTACATCCATTTGAAAAAGTTTAAAATTTTTAAAAGATACATAAGCTAGTGTGATCCGTATGGCTTCAAGCCGTGCTACGGGTGCAAAGGTCTTCTCAAAGTCGATTCCTTCAACTTAAGTGTAACCTTGGGCCACTAACCTAGCCTTATTCCTAATAACATTTCCTGACTCATCCAACTTGTTCCTAAAAATCCACTTAGTACCAATTATTGGTCTATCGTGGGGTCTAGGAACAAGGTGCCAAACTTGGTTGCGCTCAAATTGATTGAGCTCTTCTTGCATAGTTAGCAACTAATATGAGTCACCCTCGGCTTCGAGGATGTTTTTGGGTTCAAAATGAGATATGAATGCAAAATTACCACACAATTCATGGAGTTTGGAGCGAGTGGTTACCCCTTTGAAACATCACCTATGATTAGATCTTTGGGATGATTTGTAGCATATCTCCAATCTTTAGGAAGTGGTTGAGAGTTTTCCACTTCATCCTTTTGAACTTCACCAATGGATTCTTGCTTTTCTTCTTGAATGGGTGAGTCCTTCAAGGATATTTTCTCCATGTCCTCACCTAAAGAGTCAATCTCTACAACATTCTCAACAATAGTATTAGATTCTTCAAATTTAACATGCATAGATTCTTCAATAGTATGAGAAGATTTATTGAATACTCTATAAGCTTTGCTAGTACAAGAATATCCAACAAATATTGCTTCATAGGCTTAGCATCAAATTTACCCAAATTATCTTTAGTATTCAAAACAAAACACTTGCATCCAAAAACTTTAAAATATGAAACATTTGGTTTTCTTAAATTATAAATTTCAAAAGATGTTTTGAAAGTATTTTTACACAAATAAATACGATTTGATATGTAGCATGCGGTATTTACGGCCTCGGCCCATAAATATTGAGGGAGCCCATATTCACTTATCATAGTCCTAGTCATTTCTTGAAGTGTTCTATTTTTCCTTTCAACTACTCCGTTTTGTTGTGAAGTTCTAGGACATGACATTTCATGCTTAATTTTCTTTTCATCACAATAAGTCATGAAGAGTTTGTTAACAAACTCACCACCTCTATCACTTCTTATCTTTAAAATCGAAAAACCCTTTTCTTTTTCAACCCTTTTCGAAAAATCTTAAAATGTGAAAAAGTTTGATCTTTGTGTTCCAAAAAGAAAAACCCAAGTGAAACGGGAAAAATCATCAACTAAAACAAAAACATATCTACTTCCATTTAAGCTTTTAGGTTTAGTTGGTCCAAAAAGATCCATGTGAATTAATTCTAATGGCCTAGTTGACATGATATCCTTGATTGGTTTGAAAGAAGACTTGGTTTGTTTCCCAAGTTGGCACGCACCACAAATGCGGTCTTTTTCAAACTTCAAACAATGAATACCCTTCACCAATTCCTTAGAATTAATTCTAGCAAGGTGATCAAAAGATGCATGTCCTAATCTTTTATGCCAAAGCCATGAAATCTCATCAAAAGCATTCAAGCATTTAGTAGAACAATCCAAATTAAACATGTTAATAATATAGACATTATTTTCACGAAATCCGGTGAGAATACAATCATTGGTTTGACAATCAAAAATTTTGCAAGAAGAATCATCAAACACAACTTTAGGACCACGATCACAAAGTTGACTTATACTAAGCAAGTTATGTTTAAGTCCATCAACAAGAACAACATTTTCTATTAAAGGAGATGCACCAATCTTAATGTTACCTATATCGATGATGATGCTCTTGGAGTCATCTCCGAAGGTGACGGTGCCACCTTCAACGTACCTTGATAAGGTTGTGAAGTTGTTGATGTCCCATGTCATATGCCTTGAACAACCACTATCAAGGTACCACGCTCCTTACGTCTTGGAGCCTTGGTGTGTACCTACATCAAATAATTTAAGACTGATTTTGGTACCCATATTTTCTTGGGTCCTAAAGAGTTAGTGTCTCGAACTCACACAAGATTATTTGTCCTATTTATATGATCATAGCAAAATTTAGCTAAATAGCCATTCCTGAAAAAACACCTAGAGGGGGGGTGAATAAGTGTAAGTGCTAATCTAGAAACTAAATGCGGAATTTAAAATAATTTGCAACACACTTAATACAACCAACAAGTGTAGCCGAATTCCCCGTGAAGGACTCTGGACTAACTCGTCTTGATTCCCCTAAATAAGGGTTGAGGTGCTATATGAAGCTCTTGTGGTTAAGTATAAGTGAGGCACACACACAAGCAAGTCAAGCATATAAGATGAAAAGTAATATGAATTAATGCAAGGACAAATGCAAGCAATAAGATATGAATGAATGAATGATGCTTTGCACAAATAAAAGAGAGAGGGTTAAGAGACAATGGATCAAACGCAAAGGTAAAGATATGTTTCGAGGTTCGAGCCCCTAGCTCTACATCCCCGCCTTCACCACGGTGAAGGATTTCCAATCCACTAAAGGAGTACCGAAATCCTCTCTCAACCAACAATGCCACCGAGGCAATACAACCACAATCCACCTCTACCGAAGAGGGATAAGGCCCTAGCCAACAACCAAACTCAATCACCTCTACCGAAGAGGGATACAAACCAATACCACTCCGATCAACCTCTACCAAAGAGGGATACACAAATACAAGGAGCGTTTACAACTTGGAGGCTTAATCAACATCAAACACTTCTC
Source organism: Agave tequilana (assembly GCA_038442645.1). Taxonomy (NCBI): domain Eukaryota; kingdom Viridiplantae; phylum Streptophyta; class Magnoliopsida; order Asparagales; family Asparagaceae; genus Agave; species Agave tequilana. Next base: position 34,362 of record JAVJIF010031714.1, read on the forward strand.
TTTTTCCACAAACAAATGATCCTAATAGAATAGGATAGGTGATAGCTCAAGTGTGGAAAAACTAAAGTTTGGAAAACAAGAATTCAAAGAAAAACACTTGGGAAAACTCTTTGTAAATGATAGAATTGAAGAACAAAACAAATCTCCCAAATTTCTATTTTCTTTGATTTTCCCAAACCCTAAAACACAAAACCAATTTGGAAGTTTAAAGCCCAAAAACACTTTTGAAAACTTGTTTTAAACACTGGAGAAACTTTAAAATTTTTCTTGTCAAAAGTCTTGTCAAAATCCCCAAAGAGATGGGGTATTTATAGCCCAAACAGAAAACTAGCCGTTAGGCTGATCTGGCAGCCTGACAGGCCTGCGGTCGACCGTTCCGGTCGACCGCTAACGATCATAAATATGACCGTTGGGCAATCAGGTCGACCGCACGGCCGACCACCCAGATACAGAGAGCAGACTTCTCTGTTCCGGTCGACCGCTCGGTCGACCGCCCAGATACAGATAGCAAGGCTCTCTGATCCGGTCGGCCGACCGGCCGACCGGCCCACTGTGCCAGCAGACGTGCACAGGTCTGTGCACGTCGGTCGACCACCGATCGATCGGCAAGGCCTGTCAGCACAGTTCTGGGTCAGAAACTGGGTCAGAAAAACAGTTAAACATATTTCTAAAAATTCTTTTAAGTCTTATCATTTTACCAAAAACCAAAACTAGTATTTTGTCAAACTTGGATTTTTCAAAAAGGAAATCTGATTTTTCCTAAAACTCATGAATAGGCATATCAAAATAAGTTTGTCTAAGATATGAAGCATGTATGTATATCGAACACATCTAATATACATAAAATCCATTTAAACTTATTTTGATCTAAACTATTCATGAAAACCAAAATTCATAAAACGTGTGTGTTGTGCACTTGAGCATATCAACTATACTAAGCTTTACAATTGGATCTAAAACACACTAAAACTAAACTAGGATACCTAATTCTTCTTGACGATCTTCCATCTTCAAGTCGACCCATCCAAACCGTGATCCACGAGCAAGGCTATGTATCATCTTGATGCTTGGGCCCTGGAATCACTTGTGAAAAGGCTTCAAAATTCCTTGTTGAAGCTAATCACCAACTAATATCTTGCTAAATGATCTGAAGCTTAAAATCACAAGATTATTAGTAAACATAACTACATGAGTTAATCATCATCAAAACTAGAGAGGAAGGCCTCCGGGCCAATAATCTCCCCCTTTTTGATGATGACAAAACTCATGGAGTTATATATGCATGGATTAAAGTTAAGCTCCAAAGAAGCTCCCCCTTAACTCATACATAAACAAATAAACATAATGAATATGCAATGAAGGCTCTTAAACATGAATGCATAGATATGCATAAACAATAAAAAGGCTCTAGATACCAATAAAATGTTCAAAAACAAAAAACATGCTCTAGATACCAAAAACATACTCTAGATACCACTTAAAATTAAACTAAATTAAACTTAATATATGCAAAAACATAAATATGCATATATAAAACTCAAACAAACTCAAAATCTTTTCCCCCTTTTTGTCAATCATCAACAAAGGGGTAAAAACCAAAACAAAACAAAATCTATAAATTTTTCTCCCCCTTTTTGTTCGAAACAATGAATCAACAAAGGGTTAATAAAATCAATGTTCTCCCCTTTTTGTCTAAATACAAAAACAACCAAATAGGGGTAACAATCAATTAAGATATCAATTGAAAATATGTCAATGAAGCATCTTGATACCAATTGAAAGTAAACATAGATCAATAAATGAATGGTATATGCTATATACATTCATGAAGAGGAAGACGCTAAGTTAACTTCCCTACACATATGCATTACATGAAGAAGGAATGACAAGCCCCAATTCACATAACACATAATATGCAATGCATAAGAGGAGATGTGAAGCTCCCCCTACACACGTGTATCACATAAAGAAGAGTTGTCAAGTTCCTCAATACAAGATACACTCAACATGAATCTACATGTAGAAGAGATGTTAAGCTCTCCTTGCATATAGGCAATATAAATCAAAACTTTTGTATTTATTTTTAAAAAATAAAATTTTGAGATACCAATTTAAAACATTCAAATAAATATCTTGAATCAAAATAGAGTATTTTTCCTTTTAAGTGTATGATATCAATTGAAATGACTATTTTCTATCATAAAGAAGGGAGTGGAAATACAAATACCAATTAGAATATGAAAATCGAATTTTCTCCCCCTTTATGAAATACCAACAAAACACATGCATAAGCTTGTTTAAGAAACCAATTGAAAATTGAATCAATTGAAACAAAGTTGAAGCTCAAGCTCAGCAAAAACAAAATTTGTGCTCAAGATATAGGGATATAATAAGCACAAATAAAACATATATGTATGAAAAATAAATAGATACCAATTGAAATTGATACTATTGGAATTGATAGCATACATACATATAACATATGAGTATACAAGAAGATCAAAATTGATACCAATTGAAAGAATCCAATGATACCAATTGAAATAACAATAATGTCAAGGTATAACTCATATTAAAATGAAGAATACGAACTAGTTGAAATGAAAATTTTGTTAACTAGTACGAAGTCCTTCAAGTAAGGAATAAAACACGATATTTTTCATAAAACATGAAATTCACAAAATAGTCAACACTCATAATCAATTTAGCATAAATATGACTCATGAAAACAAAACATGAGTAAACAATAAAGGTGAGTGTTCAAATAAAATGTGAAGAACATAATCATGAAAATAAGCACTTAAGCATGATATTCCTTGAAACATGAAAGTCATCAAAACTATTTAATCTTCAAGGTATATGTATGTCCTATACAAACTAAAGTATACATACATATCCAAACACAACGAGTCCACAAAGATATATGCATTAAGGCACGTGGCTCAAAGGATATACATGTATAGTAAATAGTTTGGATTAGATGGACATATACATGAAGTTAAACATAAACACATGAAAACATGGATAATCATGAAAAGCTAAATTTTCATTAAAACAAATTTCATTTCAAGGTATATGTATGATTTGTCAACACAAGAAGTATACATACATATCCCTAAACACAATTGAGTCCATATATATAGATTTGCATGAAAGGCAAATGACTCAAGGGGTACACATGTATATCTTAAAGTTTGGCAAAATAAACATATACATGAAATGTAAAACTCATAATCATAAAACAAATTCAAAATTGGGAATACAAGTTTAAAATGCATGGATCATCAAAACTAGACTATACTAGCACATCTAATAGGTGCAAATAAGCATTCAAGCTCAAACATATATAGATTTATTTGTGGCCCATTATATGTACAAGTATAAATCCTAGTCTTAATGAAAACTAACATTTAAACTAGTAATCAAAACATGAAGCATAAAAACAAGATAAAATCATCATGATAAATCTTAAACATGATTATTATGTAAATTCACATGTTATTAAACCTATGATAAACATGATAGCTAAGCAAAGGTGAGAACAGTAAAATAATGGGTCCATATAAGCATGGGTGTCTCAATTACTATTCATGTATGTCAAGGATCTAATAATCATGGCATTGACATAATAATCTATAAACATCAAAACATGCTATAAACAATGATATGAAAGCATGTAAACATATAATTGGGAGTAAGAGATTTATACCAAAACCGATAAGGGCATCTCTCTAGTCTCCAACACATGGTGGTTATCTCCACCAAACTTCCCTTGAAAGTGATGCATCCAATTGATTTCCATGAAGCTCGGAACGCATCCACTCCAAGATAACGCTACTCTCACGTCATGTGAGAGCCCACACCTACATCAAACATAAGAGGGGTGGTCTTTGGTACCCATATCCTTTTGGGTCCATGGGGGTTAGTACCTTCTCTAACCCAAACAAATTTATTTGCTAAATTTGAAGTATGTATTCTATCATAACAAAATTTAGCAAGGTGGCCCATACGTCCACAATGTGTACAAGTGTACACATTAGCATACATAGTGTGATGGTGTCCGTGAGGAGCATGTGTATGTCGTGGAGGGTATGCATGAAAAGATGGAACTTGTTTCTTTCGAAATAAAGATTCCAAACGTGTGTGACTCTTGGCACAATGGCTCAAAGTGGAGCCCAAACAAACAACACTCTTCTTAAGCATGGATATATCATTTTTAATTAAACAAGAGGTGGCACATGCAATAGGTAAACTAGGTGAAACTACCCTAGCATGGCAAACATGAGAATCAATTTTATTTTGTAAAACACTATTTTCTTTAAACAAATTTCTAATTCTTTTGAAATAAAAATAATTTCTCTTTTCAAAGAGTCATTTTCTTTTAAAACAAATTCAACTTTTGAAGATAAAATATCATTATTTTTCAAAACATTTTCACAATCATTTTTAGATTTTAAAAATTCATTTTCCTTTAAGGCAAGATCAAGTTGAGATTTTAATGAATCCCTTTCATTAGCAATCTCCTCTTTCTCTTACAAAATAACATCAAGTCTAGAAATCAAATTTTTATTTTCATTATTAAGGCCTAGACTTTTCTTTTTCAAAACATTATATTTTTCAATCAATTTTTCACAAACAATAGTCAACTCTTCATTCAAAGTATTGGCATCCATATAATCATGATCATCAAATGAAGAGCTAGCACTATCTAGTTGAGTATCCGAATGTACCTCAAGGGAGTCATTCCCTTGGACCATTAAGAATTGAGAGTCGGATTCTCCACTAGACTCCTCCGGTTGATTTGGTATTTGAAGCTTGGAGGTGGAGGTGGTTGTTAACATATTCCACACTGCAAATGCGGAATCAAAGTTAGAAGCAAGCATAAGATATTTTTATTTAATGTGCTTCTGATGACCTCAAGGGCTTGTGCATTGGCCCCTATATGCTTGCTATCACTAAGGTAGGATTCCTTGGTAATGGCAAGGTGAACCTTATATCCTAGGGTTTGGAGGTATATGGACATCTTAGTCTTCCAAACAAGAATGTTGGAAGGGTCAAACATAGGTGGGGTCATGAAGTCCATGGTAAACTATATGTGTGCAAACAATCAAATGCAAATGGAGATTAGCAAACAAAAGGATCTCACTCCTAGGATGTTAAGCCTAAATATCAGGAGCGTAGGCTCTGATACCAATTGAAAAAACACCTAGAGGGGGGGTGAATAGGTGTAAGTGCTAATCTAGAAACTAAATGCGGAATGTAAAACAATTTGCAACACACTTAATACAACCAACAAGTGTAGCCGAATTCCCGTGAAGGGCTCGGGACTAACTCCTCTTCATTCCCCTAAATAAGGGTTGAGGTGCTATATGAAGCTCTTATGGTTAAGTATAAGTGAGGCACACACACAAGCAAGCCAAGCATATAAGATGAAAAGCAATATGAATTAATGCAAGGACAAATGCAAGCAATAAGATATGAATGAATGAATGATGCTTTGCACAAATAAAAGAGAGAGGGTTAAGAGACAATGGATCAAACGCAAAGGTAAAGATATGTTTCGAGGTTCGAGCCCCTAGCTCTACATCCCCGCCTTCACCACGGTGAAGGATTTTCAATCAACGAAAGGAGTACTGAACTCCTCTCTCAACCAACAATGCCACCGAGGCAATACAACCACAATCCACCTCTACCGAAGAGGGACAAGGCCCGTAACCAACAACCAAACTCAATCACCTCTACCGAAGAGGGATACAAACCAATACCACTCCGATCAACCTCTACCAAAGAGGGATACACAAATACAAGGAGGGTTTACAACTTGGAGGCTTAATCAATCTCAAACACTTCTCTTTTTCCACAAACAAATGATCCTAATAGAATAGGATAGGTGATAGCTCAAATGTGGAAAAACTAGAGTTTGGAAAATAAGAACTCAAAGAAAGACACTTGGGAAAACTCTTTGTAAATGATAGAATTGAAGAACAAAACAAATCTCCCAAATTTCTATTTTCTTTGATTTTCCCAAACCCTAAAACACAAAAACCAATTTGGAAGTTTAAAGCCCAAAAACACTTCTGAAAACTTGTTTTAAACACTGGAGAAACTCTGAAATTTTTCTTGTCAAAAGTCTTGTCAAAATCCCCAAAGAGATGGTGTATTTATAGCCCAAACAGAAAACTAGCCGTTAGGCTGATCTGGCAGCCTAACAAGCCTGCGGTCGACCGTTCCGGTCGATCGCCAACGGTCATAAATATGACCGTTGGGCAATCCGGTCGACCGCACGGCCGACCGCCCAGATACAGAGAGCAGACTTCTCTGTTCGGGTCGACCGCTCGGTCGACCGCCCAGTCGACCGCCCAGATATAGAGAGCAAGGCTCTCTGATCCGGTCGGCCGACCGGCCGACCGGTCCACTGTGCCAGCAGACGTGCACAGGTCTGTGCACGTCGATCGACCACCCGGTCGACCGGCAAGGCCTGTCAGCACAGTTCTGGGTCAGAAACTGGGTCAGAAAAATAGTTAAACATATTTCTAAAATTCTTTTAAGTCTTATCATTTTTACCAAAAATCAAAACTAGTATTTTGTCAAACTTGGATTTTTCAATAAGGAAATCGATTTTTCCTGAAACTCATGAATAGGCATATCAAAATAAGTTTGTCTAAGATATGAAGCATGTATGTATATCAAACACATCTAATATACATAAAAACCATTTAAACACTTTTTGATCTAAACTATTCATGAAAACCAAAATTCATAAAACGTGTGTGTTGTGCACTTGAGCATATCAACTATACTAAGCTTTACAATGGATCTAAAACACACTAAAACTAAACTATGATACCTAAGTCTTCTTGACGATCTTCCATCTTCAAGTCGACCCGATCCAAACCGTGATCCACGAGCAAGGCTATGTATCATCTTGATGCTTGGGCCCTGGAATCACTTGTGAAAAGGCTTCAAAACTCTTGTTGAAGCTAATCACCAACTAATATCTTGCTAAATGATCTGAAACTTAAAATCACAAGATTATTAGTAAACATAACTACATGAGTTAATCATCATCAAAACTAGAGAGGAAGGCCTCCGGGCCAACAATTCCGGCCACAATAAGTGCATCTATAAATCTTTCCATATTTAAATGCATAATGAGCATGTGGCTTACGAACATGTGAATTGTGAGCATGAGTCGTTTTAACATGAGTGTCAAGTGAAGTGTTGGCATGATGTGCATGAGAATTTTTAGCATGAGTTGTTTTATCATTCTTAGCATGTGGAGTGTGCAAATGCTTCTTTGAAAATATTTCCTCTAATTTATTAGTATTAAAAGCACATTCTTGTAAAACATTTCCAAAATTATTGATTTTAGTTTTTAACAAGGATAATTCATTTTCATCAATTTTTGAAAATTTAGCTTTACAAGCAACTTTATAAGCATCAAACTCTCTTTTTATTGAAATAAGATTAGAAGAAAGTTCATCCTTTTCTTTTGAAGAAATTGCAAGTTGATTTTTAAGCATCTCAATTTCCTTTTTCAATTTTGAATATTCTACCTTTTTATCATCAAAACTTTCAGAAAGTTCAACAAAAGCATGTTCTAACATTTCTCTACTTATTTCATTTTCATCATCAAGTGGTTGAGAAGTTACCTTGGGTGTGTTTGCCATGAAACACAAATTTGCCGTATCGACCTCATCTTCGGATTCACTTTCCGAATCCCAAGTGGCTTTGTATATCTTCTTTTCAACCGGCCTCTTTTGCTTCAAGGAGGAAATCATCTTTTTCTTGAAGTCGGGGCAATCGGCCATGATGTGTCCGGGTTTCCGATAGTTGTAGCATATGATCCTTTTCTCCTCCTTCCCTTCCCATTGTCTTCTAAAGTTGAGCTTATTCTTGCGGTATATTCTCTTTACATTTCTTACAAAGAGAGATAGCTCTTCGCCATCTTCTTCATCTTCTTCATCATCGTAGTTGGAAGAGGAAGAGTTGAAAGCTATTGACTTTTTCTTTTGAGGTACCGCGTCTTCTCTAGCCTTCTTCTCTATCTCATGAGTCTTGAGGTTTCCAATAAGACTTATGAGCTCCATTTCGTCCTTGTCATTCAACTCCTTCAAGGTGTAGCTTTGATTTCCCATGACGAAGGAAGAGCACGAATCACCTTGCGCACCTTTTGGTCGTTGCTTATTTCATCACCTAGAGAAGAAAGAGCATTAGTAATCTTAGTAAACTTGGTAATCATATTATCAATAGATTCATCTTCTAGCATTTTAAAACTTTCATATTGGGAACGCAAGAGATCTATTTGGCTCTCTTGACTTGTGATGTTCCCTCATGAGTGACCAATAAGTGTTGCCAAATCTCAAAGGCAGATTTGCAATGGATAACTCGTGTTAAGTCATCCTCATTCAAAGCTAAAGTAGGGCATTTTGAGCCTTTGAATTAGCTTCATATTCCTTGAAGGTAAGTTCGGACCAAGTGTCCTCCTCACTTTCGGGTCTACTATAAGGCTTGGTCAAAGACTTAGCAACTAAACTACCTAGAGATTGTAGAAAAATAGTCATCCTAACTTTTCATATGGGAAATTTAAGTCCATCAAATTTTGGAGGGGTCTTAATGTTATCGACCATCTTTACTAGTGAATGAATGAAAATATGCAAATAGTGATTAGCAAATTTTAGGATCTCTCTAAGGATGTGAAGCCAAAAACTAGAGTCCTATCTCTGATACCAATTGAAATCACCTAGAGGGGGGTGAATAGGTGATAATGCTAATCAATGCACAAATTTAAAAGTTATGATGCAACGATCACCCGAAACAAGACTAGAAGCCGAATACCCCGTGAAGGGCTCTGAACTCCTTCCTCGTGATTCCTTTAGATAAGAGTTTGAGGTGCACAATGCAATCTTGTTGTGTGAGTATTGATCGACAATATAGCAATGATTATGAAGCAAGTAAATATAGCAATGAATATAAAGCAAGTAAACCAATCGCAAACACAAAGATTTTTTCGAGGTTCGAGCACCCAGCTCTACGTCCCCGCCTTCACCTAGAAGGATTTCTAACCACTATAACTTCCACAAAGGATTACAAGCACAATGGAGTACCCAACTCCTCAATCACACTCCTCTAGTCCAAAGGTAGTGGAGCCACAAATACAATGATTTCTTGATGATCAAAAGATCACAAACTCTCTTTTGAAAAACCTTTTCCCTTACAAAAATCCTATAGAATAATGTGTAGGATTGAAGCTCAATATTGTAAGTAAAAAAGAAAATAAATTTGAAGAGAGTTTTGAACCAAAAACTTCAGTAAAGAGAGAGAATTTGAGCACAAAAATAGAGAACAAAACTTCTTTTGAAAGCCTTTAAACTTGAATTCTTTTGCAAATAATTGTTGTACTCACCTCAACCCTAATCATCCCTATTTATAGGACAAGGGTAGGGATTAAAGAGTAAACTGATATAATGAATAATTAGAAAATTTTTGACCCAAAACCAGCCCCTAAACTCGTTTAGAGATAAAACCCACGTTTAAAAACGTGTTAAAACAACTAGCCGTTAAGGCTGAAATCAAGCCACGGTCGACCGGGTTTTCAAAAAATTTAGCCGTTGCCAGCCCACGGTCGACCACCCGGTCGACCGAAACAAACAGAGACTAGGCTACTTTCAGTCGGCCGAAGGTCAGTCGACCGAAATGGGGTCCGGTCGACCGTCCGGTCGACGAGACGTACACACATGCACGCACCCAACGGTCAGAAGCCCGGTCGACCAGTCGGTTGACCGTTCTGACCTGAAACAGAGCCGATCGATCGCCCGGTCGACCGCAACAGGCCAAAAACAACTATTTTGAAAAATGTTTTGAAGATCTTGATAATTTCCAAAGTACTTTTTAATCATGACTAGATATACTATATAAAATAGAGTTTGTAAGTAATAAAATATGTTTAAAAATATTTGTATATAGGATAAAATTCTTTTAGAAAGATCAAGTGCACAAAAACTTGTGTGTGGGGAATTTTGAGCTTCAAACCTATTCACTATTCTTTAACAAACTAAAAATATAAAAACTAAGAGATGAAGTCCCTGAGCCACAATGAAGTCTCTGAGCTACGCTATACCAAGCTAGAGTCTTCTCTTCAATGAAAACTTTCTCTTGCGCCATTTGCCTTTTTAGCATCATAAACCTTGCAAACCTTGCAATAGCTAAGAAAGGCCATCATGAATGGTATTAACCTGAAACTCATTCTAAACAACTTATTAGTGCCATATAGCTTCTATGTGTTTTGTTATCATCAAAACTTAAATAAATGGAGAGTGTAACCTTTGGGCCAACAGGATTGTATAACCAGAACTCATGCATTACAGTTGCAAATTTCTTTATTATTAATTTGCCGGCTAGTTGTACTGTGGATGTAAGAGCCTAGGCTCTGATACCACCCTGTAACACCCCATTCCGCTAGTACAGAGACGTTACTGCAACGTATATACGCAGGTCAGAAATACCCTCACATATATACGCAGTACAGGTAAGAATCAGAGCATGAAAGCACGTGATGCATTATACATTCCAACATATAAGTACAATTACAAAGTTATCATAGGATGTGGCACAATATTATAAGAATATTACATCACCGATAGGCGCAAATGCGAGAATACAAAGAGATATACAATTATGAACAGTATAAAAGATGCTCACGAGTTACAAGAGGAAAACTCGAGAGCCTAACAGGGGGGCCTGAAAGGAAAGGACTCTTAACGATCCGCCAATGATCCACGCTTTCGCTGCATATCTCTAACCAGTAACCGGGAGAATCCACAAGTTTCAAGCTCCAGGATCTGGACATATAGATCTAGAGGAGTCAGAACTTCCCAGCGAGTGGTAAGGTGAGAGCCAAGTGGCGTGCAGGTAAGCACACGTGTATCGATAAATCTGAGTCCAAGAGCATGTATTGAAAACCGTGTCGTAAACATAGACATACAGGAGCAGGTAAGGAAGCGGTAAGTAAAGCAGATAAGGCAACACCAGTTACCTCCTAAACTAATATAAAATTAATAAAGCTAAAAAACTGAATAAAGCAGAATACGAGTAAAACTAATTTATAAGCTTAGGTCACGGCTCCATGAGACTAGTACGTAGAAGGAAAAATCCAAATAAGAAAACCCTCCTCTATATACCTTTATCACATGTCACCATAATCCGAGCGCATACAACCTGAGTTGCAAAACAACACAACAAATTGTATATTAGCATCTTATTTTAATTGATCGAGTCAAACCTGCGCAAAAAAGACAGAATTTAGGAATAGTGCTAGGCCCTCAATGCTACCGTATAGCCTAGGGCAAATGGGTCATGATCCACAGGGAGAGACTGCGATGGAAGCTTTGTGTAAGTTTCTTCTTTTAAGTTTACAAAACGAGCTTAAAGTGCTCTTCTCAGTTTTAAAAGAAAATAGTTAAAGCTAATCTAAGTTAAAAGAAATCTAAAAAAGAAGATGGGTTTATTGTTAAAAAGAAAAGGAAAACGAGTTTAAAGAAAAAGAAATAAAAAAAGAAAGTGTTGGTTTGAAAATTGTTATATTTATCTAAGAAAGAAAAATAGAAAAGAGATAAATGAAGAAGACTTACCTTGTTGTAGATTAAATATACCATGATTCGATGCGAAGTAATGCAAAGCAAAATGAGATAATAATAAAAAAGCAATTGACAGGATCGAGTACATTGAAGAAAAGGCTGAGAATCACATTAGCTGTCACTTCAATACAACTCTCTGAGGAATGTTACATTCAATGTCACTCTAAATTCAACTCTTCCTCTCCTCTCTCATGTAACTCTCTCTAAAAAATGAAAATTACATTGAAAAAGAAAGAAAAATCTAAACTAAACTAAACTAAAGCTCTGTGCTGGAGTTTGTCCTCTGCTTTAGAAGTATGTAGGTATTTATAGGAGAAATAGGATAGACGTAAGAGTACAGAGATTGGGAGAGCAAATGCTCCCCCATATATAAAAACTTGGCCGCGAAAACATGGCAAGATCATGGTCGTAAGGCTAAGGTCTTGGTGAGTGTGTCCATCCATCTGTACTCTTTCCTTTTATCATCGTAGATTATTAGATTCTGCTCTGAATTTGACTATACATCCTTTTATTCTCAGCGAAACTGATAGGGTCTTCTTCTAATCTATTTTTTTCTTTAAATTTTGATGATATTATCTCATCCGAAATACCTAATTTTTAGATAAGATTACTTCTAGAACCTCTGAATTTGAATCGATCCCTGTTGATTTGAATTTTTAGATTTAATTGGATAAGATTTGTGCTTATCTTATCTCTATCATATCCTTCATGAATTTAGATATTAAGACAAGTGAGTTGTAGGAATTATTACAGAATAAATATAGGAATGCAGTAACAATTATGCAACATATGTGCCCAAACACACCCCCACACCTATCTTTTACTCGTTCTCGAGGAAAACACAGAGAAAGAAAAACTAAACTGACCTTAACCTAACTCACTTTCGTAGGAATTACGATTGCACTTAGCACGTGCAACAAGCCGTTAAACCTCTTGGTTACCCCTAGAGGACGAGTTTTGTCTTGTGAGAGTTTTCAGTGATTTCACCCACAAAATCTATAAAGAAAGAAAAACCAAGTGTTAGTATTTTTAAAAAACACATTTTGAAGAAAAAAATATTTGAAGCATTAATGTAAAAATTAAAGTAATCTATAAGTCATAGGATTATCAAAACTTAGTCATTCCTAAACTTAATTTTTATTTAAAAACTTATTTTCTATCAAGGTAAGAATTAAAATTGTATTTCTCATCTAGTCTATTATTTTGCACTAAGTCATATGCACTATGTGACTGAAAATTTGACTCGGGATTCTTCAACTCTAACTCTTATGTCTTAATTCTTTTTTTACATTTATGACGATAATATCTCTTAGTTCTATTGGGCTTTCTAATTCGCCCATGTAACGAGCCTTAGTCGGTAACTCTCAAACCGGACGGTTTTACGGCACCCGGTGAGAAAAACCCCAAGGACTTAAGACTCGAGCAAACAAGACCACAAAACTAAGGATTTTTATTTATATGAAGCACTTTTAATCGAGAATACTTATGCTTTATGAGGTACAAATACCCAGCTTAATCAGAGAATTTTTTATATAATATTTTTTTATAAGACATAAGAATTTTTGTTTTAGAACCCTAAGTGTGTAAGTGTATAAAGTATGCATATTTCATCGAGATAAAAATCAAGACTAAATTACTTTTTAAATTTTTCTTCCAAACCTTAAAAATCAAACAAATAATTTTATTTTGACCAAGTATAAGAAATCCTAATTATTATTTTCCTATTACTTAAAATTAACTTAATTTCTTACAAAAATAAGTCAAAGTATTATTTTTCTTTTCAAAAAGTTTTAAAGAAATATATATATATATATATATATATATATATATATATATATATATATATATATATATATATATATATATATATATATATATATATATATATATATATATATTAGTAAAAGCTAAGTTAGTATGGTAGCAAACCTTCCCCACGCCTAACTCATGCATTGTCCTTAATGTATGAATGAAAATGGAATAATACATGAAAAAGGTGAAAAGGAAGAAAAATTGTCACCTCAAGGTGGTGGTTCTGGTGGTGGTCTCATTGGGCCAAGCGTTTCTGTCCAATCTAGATACTGTGAATTTTCATAAAACCCACCTTTCATGACCTCTTTCCTACTAACATTTTTATACTCCCCAATATGAAAATGATCATGCAAGATCCTGGCATGAAATTTTTCCCAGTTATATGACCAATCTTGGGTTATCATTACAGAGTCATATTGATTTAAACCTTGACCCAACAATGGAATGTGATTTTGTGAAATGAATGATTTGGTCTCAATAATGAAAGGAATGGGAACCGATACTGACTCGGGAATAAAATTCAAATCAAGTTTAGGTTCGAAAGTCGGAGTTGGTTCATGAGTTTGGTCCAAATCATAGAATTGAGGTTCACATTTATTTCCCAGCAATAGAATGTGACTATCCAAAATAGGTGGTTCATGTTCAAGCTCTATAGGATAGGAATTAGTGTTGGCTTTGGAATTAGGTCCAGATCGGGTAACAATACCGGAGTCAGCATAGATTCAAAAAGTGGAACTGAATCAGAACATTGGGAATTAGTGTCACATTCATCTTCAAGTTTAATTTCATTGAAATGAGAACTTGCCAATTTGTCAATGGGTTGGTATTGGCCAAGTTCAAAGTTTTCTGGTAAATTGAATCTTGGTCGTAGTCTTCAAGATATTATGATTCTTGGTTTCCATCAATATGGCTAGAGGTATCGGGAATAGTCAAGGATTGGGTAGGGAGAGTTTCCTCATTCATATGCATGTTTTTCAATCGACTAAGTCTTACTTCTATCATATCGATGGACTGGGTAAAGTAATCTTCACTTTAAATCATGGATTCCATACTCTCTTCGAAGTCAACAGGTTCTTCTTGTTGTGGTGGGAATTGAAAATTAGAGTAGGGATCTTGAATTTGAGAATTGCTGGGAGAATTGAGTCCAATTGAATTTGCACTTTTTGGGCAAACTTAAGGAAGACTTCGAAACTCTTTTCTAAAGAAGATTTTCTTCTATAGGTTGGTCCTGGTATGGAGTATATAAAGTTGTTTATTGGTAAGGTTGTTGACAGTATGACTCAGGGGAGTTGTATCCCCACTGACTCGATGAAAGGTCGTGATGATTATACCAATCTTGTTCATAATACTGGGATTGGGGCATATATTGATTCGGATAAGGCCAATCCGGCATATATGGTTAGTGAAAGTTATGAAATGCAGGGTTGGTAATCTCCGAATTGAAAGAGGTTGGGGTGAAATATGGATTTGAGTTATAATCAGAATAATTGCAATTATAATCCAATTTCACAAGATAAAACAAAAACAAACAAATAAACAAACAAGAAAATAAAGAAAAATCTAGCTATATTAGCGTAGACCTTAGACCTAGATGACTCCTAACTGGTTGACTAGCCATTGGAGGTATATTGCAATAATCTGACCACAAGTTAATCGACCAGATAGGGGCAAAACCAGTGGGAGGTATCCGTGCTTGAACAATGGGCCTAATTACACCAAACCACTGTTCTTCAAGGTTTCATCTCTTATCCCCAACCTTCGACACCGATTTGACAAGAGTCAAACTCTAACAACTTTCCCCTCAGGTCAATCTTTTATTGAGTCCGAGATGTTCCTAGGGCCAATGTCTACTCAATTTAATTAGGCTGGGTTAGTGAGTGAGGACATGGTTTTCAGGCTAAGGAAGGGTAATAACTTTCCAATTTTATGTTGTTTAACGGATTATGCCCTTAGATTATTTTCGTGCTCACGTGCAAGTATACAAAAAAATAACACTCAAGCAATATAACATACAAGTGTGTTTCCTAAGCTATATGCAATGCAGACGTACCTTTTTTATAAGACTCTTCAACAGTAATATATATGTAACAAAATAGACAAATGCCTAGAATGCAATGTCTAAATATTTTTAAGCATTTACAAACAATCAAGTTACTGTTTATATTAGAAACATGTGCATAGTAGGTTAAATAATAATACTAACTACTGCATAAGGCTAAAAATTTTAATTCAAGCACTCTGCAACCAAACAGAGTTATAATCAACTCTGTTTGTCGTGCAAACGCGGCTATTGTCGCGTTTTTGCAGCAAAGCAAAGGGCTTCTGGGCTCTGCTTTTTACAGCAGAGTCCAGAGCCACTTATATGTGTTCTGCTTCCTTCGTTTTCTTGAAATTAGCCCATGCACACAAAACAGAGAAGGAAAAAAAAGAAAAGTTTAATTCATTTAAAGTAAATTAAAAAGAAAGAAAACTTACCGTCCCTTCCCGATAACGACGTCAAAAATTTGATCGAGCCAAACCTGCACCGAAAAATACAGAATTTTAGAAATAGTGTTAGGTCCTTAATGCTACCGTGTAGCCTAGGGCTAACGAGAGGGACAACGATGGAAGCTTTGTGTAAGTTTCTTCTTTTAAGTTTACAAAAACGAGCTTAAAGTTCTCTTCTCAGTTTTAAAAGAAAATAGTTAAAGCTAATCTAAGTTACAAGAAATCTGAAGAAGAAGATAGGTTTGTTGTTAAAAAGAAAAAGAAAACGAGTTTAAATAAAAAGAAATAAAAAGAGAAAGTGTTTGTTTGGAAATTATTATATTAATTTAAGAAAGAAAAATAGAAAAGAGAGAAAGGAAGAAGACTTACCTCTGTTGTAGATTAAACATACCATGATTCGATGCGAAATAATGTAAAGCAAAATGAGATAATAAAAAAAACCAATTGACTGGATCAAGTACATTGAAGAAAAGGTTGAGAATCACATTGGCTGTCACTTCAATACAACTCTCTGAGGAATATTACATTCAATGTTACTCTAAATTCAACTTTTCCTCTCCTTCTCTCATGTAACTCTCTTTAAAAAAATGAAAATTACATTGGAAAAGAAAAAAAACCTAAACTAAACTAAACTAAATCTCTCTACTGGAGTCCGTTCTCTGCCTTCGAAGTATGCAGGTATTTATAAAAGAAATAAGATAGAAGTAAGAGTACAGAGATAGGGAGAGCAAACGCTCTCCCAGATTCAAAAACTTAGCCACAAAAAACGCGTCTTTTGCCGCATTTTCATGGTAAGATCATGGTCGTAGGGCAAGGGTATGGGTGCCTGTGTCTGTCCATTTGTCCTCTATTCTTTTATCCTCTTAGATTTTCAGGTTCTGCTCTGGATTTGACGATACATCCTTTTATCCTCAGCGAAACCGATAGGGTATTCTTCTAATCCATTTTTTCTTTGAATTTTGATGATATTATCTCATCTGATATACCAAGTTTTCAGATAAGAATACTTCTAGAACCTCTGGATTTGAATCGATCCCTGTTAATTTGAACTTTTTGATTTAATTGGATAGGATTTGTACTTATCTTCTCTCTATCATATCCTGCATGAATTTTGACATTAAGGCAAGTGAGTTGTATGAATTATTACAGAATAAATGTAGGAATGCCGTAACAACTATACAATATATGTGTCCAAACAATAATTATTATTCGTCCTACCCACATATCTAGGTATGTGCCCTAGCGTCCCAACACATACATCCATATATGGGTAAGCTGAGGTTGTTATTGAAAACTGATGATGAAACCAATGGGTTATGTTTACAATGGGTCCCGTACATACCGGGGACCACGGCCCAGGATGTTCTGGTGCTGATCCGAAACCTGTCGCTAAGCAAACAGGAGGTGGGTCTTATATTATGCCCATTCAAGAATATAACAGGAGGTAGGGAGCCAACGCTCCCCTCAGAACACTGGAGGCCCTCAGGTATAACCGGAAGTTTGAGTTGCAAAACAGACCTAATATCATTGTAAACATATTCACCACTTGAAGTCTATCAGTTTCTCCTTACCCGATGTAGGTTGGCCTTTTTATAGTTTATTATTATGCAATTATTATTTTACGGGAATAGCAAGAGCAGGACAGGTTTATGAGTTACAGGAGTAACATGAGTACTAAGTACTAGGGATACAGGTCACTGTATATAATACAAGAAAGCAAGATTGGATTCCCAAAATATGATAATCACAAGTCAAGTAGTAATATATCAGGTGGCAGGTGATAAGTGAAATCAAACGGGTGTCCTGTAATAGCATGCAGGAGTCATAATCATAGTAGATATCACTATCGGATGTCTCAATACAGAAAATAATACCGATAAAAGGGATCGGTATGAATACAGGAAAACGGTACCAATACAGGAGATCGGTACAAATACAGGAAAACGGTACCAATACAGGGGATCGGTACGAATACAGAAAAATGTACAATTTTTAGAAAATAGTATGAGTTAAGATTTCAAACTCTTCACAACCATCAATAAAAGAATAATAGTTGAATTATCAAGCAGGCAAGTGGACAAGTAAGCAAGCGAACATCCAAACGAAACAAAGTGGTGCTGGGGACAAGATCAACGAATAGAGTTTTATCCCAAAGCGCCGGTGGAACTCAGGAATGACTTGGCTTAAGATGCGAGTCTAAAATCTGGCAGAGTTCGCCTAGGCGTGTTTAGTGGTAAAACACTGAACACTAAGCTGCCTTTCCAGGTGTAGCTAAGAAAGTCCAGAGGAATTTAATAAACCTCTGAGAGGTTAAACCCGGAGGCTGTAGTGTGGAATCCAGAGTGGTTAAGCCCGGAGGCTGACTATGTACCTACAGGAGATGTACCAAATAACACACATGCATATATGACTAGCAGGAAAGAGAACCGAAAAGAGAGTAAGTAAGCAATCGATCAACCAAGCGAAGCTAATGTACAACACCAGATGCTATCACGCTCGGTGTGGTTATCGCTTGCAGTATAGCTAAATACACGTGTCACAGCATGCGTATGAACGCCAAACTACTACTTTGCTATGCTCACAGGATAACTACGCTCGAACGGATTTAGCGGTAAAATGTTGACGCTAGGTCCGCCTATCAGGCATAGCATATAGAAAGTCCAGAGGACTTTAAAAACCTCAGAGAGGTTAAGCCTGTGGGCTGTAATGTAGAATCGCATAGCGGTTAAACCCGGAGGCTGTATAAGTGCCTGCATAAAATGTTAGTACCATACACAGAAACATATATATCTCCTATATTATTACAAACATTCCCCATACAAATTACTGTACACACAGATACAGATACATGTCCACAACACTGATACAATTACACACGTCGGTATAATACACGTGTCCACTACCAATTCACCGATATAAATATACAATCCCAAAATTACAATACAAATCTTAAAAAATACAATAAAAACACCCGTCGAAGCGGGGTACCCAAAAATGCGAGAACACTCGCCTAATAATCTTTGAAAAATGCTGTGAAATCCTCGAAACTCCCAATACCAATGTGAATATGCATTTAATATTATTAAGTATAATATATATATGTGTGCATGTGTGTGAATAATATATATAGAGGGAGAGAGAGAAAGAGAGAGGAGAGAGAAATCAAGAGAGAGTTAGCTGTAGAAAGAGAGAGAACGAAAGAGAGATGAAAGAGAGAATAGAAAAAGAGAGGGGACAGTGTACAGGGCCCAGTGGCCCTGCCGTGGGGCCAGGTGGCCGCGCGGGCCACGTGCCTGCCTTCGCCAGCCAAGTGGTGGCAGGCCAAGCCCCTGGAGAGAGGGAGGATGTGGAGTGAGGGGGAGGAGTTTGTGGCGGTGAGTGATTATTTTAGTGAGATGATTTTGATGGTGATGATGAAAATTAGGGAAGGAGAAGATGAAATTGAGGAAGATGGGAGGAGGAGGTGGTGAGAGTAGTAATTGAGGAGGAGGAATTTGGGGAAGAAGAAGATGGATTTTAGGAGATTGAATGGAATGGTGATGGGTTTTGGAGTTAAAGAAGATGGAGGAGTGGAAGGAGTTGGAGTTGAGGTGGTGGTGTGGTGCTTGGCCAGAGATGGGGGTACGCCAACCAAGTTGTCGGCGTGGTCGGAGATGGTGATGATGGGGGTTGATGAAGGTGATGGTGGTGGTAATTGAAAGAAGAAGAAGATGGATATGGTGGTGTTGTTGAAGAAGATGGTGGATGTGGTGGTTGTTGGGGGTTCTGGAGGTGGAGATGGAGGAGATCTTAGAGGTGCGAGTGATTGAATTGAAGAGGGATGGTTGTGGTGGTGGATTGAAGAAGAAGGAAGAGGAAATGGTGGGGAATTTGTAGAGGATGGTGGTTTTGATGGTGGAGGAAGGAGATGGAAAGAGGGGAGATAGCTAAAGTGGGGGTTCCATGGGGAGTTCGCCGGATCAGGGAAGTCGATGGTGAGTGGGCGGTCAAGGTGGTGGGTGGTCGGTTGCCATTGGAGGAGAAGAGAGAAAGAGATAGAGTGGGAGAGATTAGAAATAGACAGATAAATTAGATGAAGAGAGAGATTTAGGGGATTAAATAGGAAAAAAAGAAGAGGGAGTGGACCCTCGCATTTAGCAGGGGAGACCTGCGTCGGGTCTAGGCCTGTGTTGGGTGGAGAGAGAAAGGGTGGAGAGAGAATTAGTGGGGGAAAATATTTGTAGGGGATTTTGTGTGATGGAGAAAAATAAGGAAAACAAAAAGAAAATAAAGAAAAAGAAAAAAAGAATGAGTGCAGGAGAAAAACTGGAAAGTAGAAAAAATAAAAGAAAAATATTTGGATAAAACTCTGGAATCTGGGAAAACACCGAAAACTTCGGAAAAGCTTGAAAAATGAAGTAACTCGGAATGATCCATAAAAATTCTAAAAAATAATAAATATTATATTAAAATATATGGTGAAATAAGATTCCAGAAATTCAATCCTAATTTCAAATTAAAAATTCTGAAATCAATTAGCGATACTTGTCGGCACCAAAATCGTTTAAGTTTGGATAAATTCAAAAACATTCTCAAAAATGCATTTAGATAGAAAATATGATTCTAAAAAATAATATGAAAGCAGTTTCTAAAAATTCAACTTTATTTGTAAATTTAAATTCCTGGAATCAACCAGCGATACCGGTCAACACCGATTTTGAAGATTTTGCAATTTAATTTGAAATAATTCTAAAAAATCATGAAAAATCTAAAATATTAAAAAATAACATTTGAAACTAAAACTGGTCAAACTTGACTACCAAAAAGATCAAATCGAGTAATACTCTAGGATCGGGTCCCAGTTTATACTAGGGCTGACTCCGAGTCCACGAATCCGGATCCAATACAAACAATCGCATAAATAATCATAAAATAAAAATAAACAAGGGAAGTAAATCAAAAAATATGATTGAAAAATTAGAACACGTATCTAAGTACATATTCTGAGAACAGGGTGCTACAGTTTAGCACTTTAAAAACTAACTCTTCTTTCTTTACTCTTTTTATTTCTTGATTTAACTTAGTTTTCTTTTTACACAATCATCATCTTCTTTTATCTTTCACTCTTTTACAACTTAACATAGATTTTATTTCTCTTTTCTTTTCAAAAACAAAGAAGAACTTTTAACAGTTTTAGTAAACTTAAAAAGAACTTATCGACACACTTTCATCGCAGTCTCTCCTTGCGGATCCTGACCCATATAGCCACTTGCTATAGGGTAGCATTGAGAACCTAGCACGTTTCTAAATTCTATATTTTTCTGTGTAGGTTTATCTTAAACAAATTTTGGCACCGTTGCCTGGAAGGACAGTAAGTTTTTTTTTTGTTTACTTAATGGTTAATACTTCTTCTCTATTTTTGTGTGCAGGAGCTTATATCAAGAAAACTGTTGCAACAGAATACATATAAGTGGTTCTAAGACTGTACTATAAAAAACATATCTCAGAAACTCTCAGTATTGCCACGCAAACTCTGCAAAGCGGTGTTTCCGTGGCAATCTGAGTGAACTACTAACTTGTCTTTTTGCAGGTTGGTTGATTTGCAAAGATTAAGTTTTTGCTGCTATTTATTTTCTTAGTTAGCTCACTGTACATACTTTTCTAATCTCAACAGTAACTTGTTGCTTGTTAATATTAAAAATGATTTAGACTTTGTATGTAGAGCACGTGTCTAATTACGTTTACATTTATATTACTCTTGAAGAGTGCTGAGAAAAGGTATGTGTGCATAGAATATAGTCTAGGAACACTTTTGAATTATTTATATTGCTTAAGTGTTGCTTTTCATATACTTGTACTTGACTTGCACTAAATGATTAAGGGCTTGTCCTATAAACAAGATAAGGTGGGAAGTCATTACCCTCCCTTACCTCAAAAATCATCTCCACACTCACTAACCAAGCCTAACTAAAAACTGAGTAGAGTTGGCCCTAATGACATCTCGGACTCAATAGGAGACTTACCTAAGGGAAAAGTTGTTAGAGTTTGACTCTTGTCAAATCGGTGTCAAATTGAGAGGCGAAACCTCGAGGAACAGTGGTTTGGCATAATTAGGCCCGTTTCTTAGGCACAGATACCTCACACTGGTCTTGCCCCTACTCGGCCAATTACTTGTGGTCAGCTTGCTGCAATATGCCCCCTCGATAAGTTAGAAGCAATAATGAGTCAACTGAATGATGCTTATAGGGTAGAGAAAACTCTTCCTTTATCAAAATTTGACCAATTCTAATTGCCCAAACCCTATTGATAAGAACTAAGAATCATGGTGTCTTGAAAACTTCAACCAAAATTCAATTTCATCATACCATTTTGAACTTGACCAATACCAAACCATTGACAGATTGGTAAGTTTTCATTTCAATGAAATTGAACTTGAAGATGAATGTGAGCTCGATCTTCAATTTTGTGATTCACTTCTAAATTTACAATCATATTTGACTCCGGTGTCCTTACCCGATTTGGACCCAATTCCCGAGCCAACACTGATTCCCATGCCTATACATTTAAAACATGAACCACCTATTTTGGATAGTCACATTTCATTGTTGGGAAAAGAATGTGAATCTTAATTTTTAATTTGGACTCAACTCTTGAACTTAAACTTATTTGAGTTATACACCCGTTAGTGTTGGTTCCTGTTCCTTTTATTCTTGAGCCCAAGTCAACCATTTAATTGAATCACATTCTATTGTTGGACCTAGGTATAGACTATAATGACTCCGTGATGATATTCCAAGATTGGTCATATAATCGGGATAACTTTAATGTTAGGATCCTCCATGATCCTATTCATGTTGGGAATTATAAATATGTAAATAGAAAAGCGGTAATAAAAGGTGGATTCCATGAACCACAACATTATCTTGATTGGGCAGCAACACTTTGCCCAATTCGACCACCACCGGAACAACCACCTTGAGGTAACATTTTTTTCCTTCCCTTTTTCTTTTTCATGCATATATGCATTCATTCATACATTGAGGATAATGCATGAAATAGGTGTGGGGGAGGGTTCTACCATAACATAGGTTTTCTTTTAATTTATATAAAAAAATGAAAAAAATAAGATTATTTGTTTGATTCTAGGGTTAGAAAAAATTGAAAAAGTAATTTAGTCTTGATTTTTACCTTGATGAAATATGCATACTTTATACACTTACACACTTACGGTTCAAAAACAAAGATTCTTATGCCTTATAATATATATATATATATATATATATATATATATATATATATATATATATATATATATATATATATATATATATATATATATATAAATAAATCTAAATTTATTGATTAGCTAGGTGCTTTGTCCTAAGCAAGCCTTGGTATTTATGTAAAAGGTAATTAGGTAAGTTTAAAAACTATATATATTTATATATCAAAAATTGATTGAGGTGAAACCTGCACAGAAAGCAGAGTTTAGAAATTGAGAATGAAATGTGCTAAGTTCCTCAATACTACCGCTATAGCAAGTAGCTATGCGAGTTGTGATCCACAATGAGGGACTGCGATGAAAGCGTATAAGTGTTCTTTTAATTTACAGAATACCAGTTAAAATGTTTCTTCTATGCTTTTTAAAGAAAAGAAAAATGAAAGAATTCTAGTTAAGTTAAGGAAAATCAAAATAAATAAAGAAAAGATAGTATTGGTTTTAAAAGTGTTTTTTAAACTAGAGATGAAAAAGAATGAAAAGAAAGTTAAAAGTATACTTACCTCTTATGCTTGCTTCACCTTAGATCTTACGCAACGACTTATCTTAGCTTGAAGGCTTTCACCTCATGGAATATAAGATTGTCGTTATCCTATACTGCCTATATTAGACCGTCAAAACTATGAAAAGTAAGTATAAATTGATTAAAAACTTACTCTTTAGAAGTGAAGATCCATCATCATAAGCCATCAGTGGCTCTTACAAGGGCAAGGCATGTTCGAGGCCATTAGAAGCATACGGATTGAGATCAAGCATAAAAGGGAAAGTACTAAAGAAAAGCAAGAATAAAACAAAAAAAATGTAATTTTGATTAAATAAGGAATTATAAGAAAAAGAGGACCTTACATCAACTGTCACCCTTGAATCCACTCTCTCTTTTTCCTATGAATATCTCTCTAATCTCAATTACATAAAGAAACAGAAACTTACATTAAAAATAAAAACTTAAGTTAAAACTAAAGCAAAACCAAGCCTAAGCTCTCTCTGCTGGAGAGGTACCCGTTTGCCTTCAAAAATTGCAGTATTTATGGGAAAAGGGAGTGGCAAAGGGTGGTGAAGACATAAGCTCAAATCGCTAGCCCAACAGCCAATATCCTTATCCTTGTTATCCTTTTATATACTGATAAGTTCAGTTCTTGACTTCAAGATTTGGGATTATCTTTATTGATTTCTCAAGCAAAGATAATAAATCCAAAAAAAATCTGATTTAGTTGGAATATATTTGATAATTTCTCTCTGTTATCCCATGTTTTGTAATAAGATTTGCCTCTGAACTTGTGAATTTGGGATTATGTTCATTGATTTTCAATTTAACTAAATGGATCTTCAAAAATCGATTTTAACTAGTTTTATCTGGTGATATCTTCTCTGATTTGCTCTAATCTTTGGATAGAATTGCTTCTAAACCTCTGAATTTGAGTAGATTTTCATTGATTTTCTTGAGCTTTTAAACTCGAGATTTAATTGGGCAAACTTGTCCATTTCTTCTCTTTTTCTATTAATTACCATGCATACCATCAGACATTAAAATGAATTAAATAGCAGAGTTTTATTATAAAATAAATGTGGAAATGTGACACATTGACACTAAATATGCAATGTACGTGTGCAATCAGACCCCCCACACCTATCTTTTGTTTATCCTCGAGTAAAACAAAAAGGAAAAATTAAATTACCTATCCACTTTCGTATGACTCACGATTGCACTAGTAAGTGCAATAAGCCATTAAATCTCTAGGTTTCCCCTGGAGGATGTGCTTTGTCTCGTGTAGGTTTTCAGTGAATTATATCTACAAAATCTATAAAGAAAGAAAAATAAAGCGTTATTATTTTGAAAATACATTTTGAAAGAGAGAATATTTGAAGAGTTTTTGTAAAAAATCAAGTAATCTATAAGTTATAGAAAAATCGAACTTTTCATTCCTAAACTTAGTCTCTTTTCAACAACTTGTTATCAATTAAGGTAAAGAGTCAAACTGTATTTCTCATCTAATCTATTATTTTACCCTAAGTCATATGCACCTTCATGACCGTGAAATTTTGACTCGGGGTTCTTCAATTCTAACTCTTATGCCTTATTTTTTTTTTTTTTTGTGGTATTATCTATTAGTTCTATTAGGCTTTCTAATATGCCAATATAACGAACCTTAGGTCGATGACTCCTAAACCGGACAGTCTTAGGGCACCGGGTGAGAAAATACCCCAAAGACTTAAGGACTCGAACAAATAAGGCCACAAAACTAAGAATTTTATTTATATGAGCCACTTTTAGGCGCGAATACTTGTGCTTTATGAGGCACAAATGCCCATCTTAATCAGAAGATTTTTTATATATATTTACTTTTTCTTTTTTTTTCTTTTTCTTTTTTTTAATAAGGCATAAGAATCTTTGTTTTTGAACCCTAAGTGTGTAAGTGTTTAAACTATGCATATTTCATCAAGGTAAAAATTAAGACTAAATTACTTTTCAAATGTTTCTTCCTAACCCTAGAAATCAAACAAATGATCTTATTTTGATCAAGTATAAGAAATCCAAATTATGATTCTCCCATTCCTTAAAATTACTTAATTTCTTACAAAAAATGAGTCAAAATATTTTTTACCTTTTCAAAAAAAAATTAAAGAAAAGAAAATGTTAATATATATATATATATATATATATATATATATATATATATATATATATATAAAGAAAACCTATGTTATAGTAGAACCCTCTCCCACACCTATCTCATGCATTGTCCTCAATGAATGAATGAATGCATATTTGCATGAGAAAGAAAAAAGGGAAGGAAAAATGATACCTCAACGTGGTGGTGCCGGTGGTGGTCAGATTGGGCCAAGCGTTGCTGCCCAATTAAGATAATGTGGTGGTTCACATAACCCGCCTTTTATAACCTCTTTTTTATTTATATTTTTATAATCCCCAATATAAATAGGACCATACAAGATCCTATCGTGAAAATTATCCCTTTTATATGACCAATCTTGGAATATCATCTAGGAGTTATTATGGTCTATGCTTATGTCCAACAGTAAATGTGATTTTGTGGAATGGAAGATTTGGGCTCTGAAATGAAAAGTTTGGGAACTAATACTAACTCGAAAAAATCAACTTTGGGCTCGAGAGTAGGTTTAGTTCAAGAATTGGTTTCAAATCAAAAAATTCAAATTCACGTTCTTTTCCCATCAATTGAATGTAACTCCAAAATTGGTGGTTCAATTTCAAGCTCTATGAGTACATGAATCAATGTTGGTTCGGGAATTGGATCCAAATCAGGTAAGGATACTAAGTCAATATAGACCCAAAAATTAGAATTGAATCACAAAGTTGGACATCGGGGTCACATTCATATTCAAGTTCAATTTTCTTGAAATGAAAACTTGCCAATCTGTTCAAGGTTTGGGATTAGTCAAGCTCAATATGTTGTGGTGGAATTGAATCTTGGTTCAAGTCTCCAAGATACCATAATTTTTTATTCCTATCAAGATGGCTAGAGGAGTCGAGAATGGTCAAAAATTGGATAGGGAGAGTTTTCTCATTCCTAACATTAATTGTGTTGACTAAATGACCCATTTGTGCTTCTAACCTATTGAAGGAATTATTTTGGGATTGAATATAATCATTTTGGGACTGAATCATTGATTTTGTACTTAGAAAAATCAGTAGGTTCTTCATTTTATTGTGGGACTTGAAAAATAGAGTAAGAATCTTGGATTTAGAAATTTTAATGGGCTTATGAGTCCTTCATATTTTTAACTTGTCACTCAAACTCATGCAAGGCTCCTAAAATTTTTTCGTTTAAGACATCCATCCTTTTTTCAAAATCAGATTTTTTTTCTCTATTGGTTGTTCCAGAAAAGAGGTATGTTGTAAGGTGGTTGACTATATGACTCGGGGTAATTGTATTCCCACAGACTCGGTGAAAAGTGTAGATGATGATTATTCCAGTCTTCTTCATAATATTGGGACTGGGGCATGTTGTGATTCAGATAAGACCAATTCGGCATACTTAGCTGGTTAGAGTTATGAAATGCCGGGTTAATGATATTCGGGTCAAAAGAGGATAGGTTAAGTATGGATCACTATATAAAATTGGAATAATTGTAATTATAATTCATATCACCAAGATGTCAAAACAAAAAATAAACAATAAATAAACAAACAAAAAGAAAAAAAACTAGCCTAAGTTAGGGTAGCCTTAGACCGAGACGACTCCTAACTGGTTAGACTGTCCTCGAGGGTATATTGTAGCAATCGACCACAAGTTAATCGGTCAGGTAGAGGCAAGACCAGTGGGAGGTATCCGGGCCTAAACAACGGGCCTAATTATGCCAAACCACTGTTCTTCAAGATTTCATATCTCAATCTCTAACCTTTGACGCCAATTTGACAAGAGTTAAACTCTAACAACTTTTTCCTTAGGTCAGTCTCCTATTTGAGTCCGAGTTGTTCGTAGGGCCAACGTCCTCAATTTTATGTTAGGCTTAAGTTAGTGAGCGAGGAGATGGCTTGTGGGTTAAGGGAGGGTAATGACTACCCCACCTTATCTTATTTAGAGGACAGGCCCTTAATTCATTTTAGTGCAGTGTACAAGTATATAATAGAATCAGCACTTAATAAGAATCACTCAAATATGTTTACTAAACTATATGCAATACACACGTACCTTGGCTCCAACACTTTTCAACAGTAAAAGGTAAACGAATTAGACATGTGTCGAAATGCGAAGTTTAAACCATTTTTAACATTTAACATCCATCACGTTACTGTTGAGATTTGAAACAGTGTGTATAGTAGGCTAAATAAGAAAAATAATAGTGGCAGAAACCTAAATATTACAATTCATCCACCCTGGAAGAAAGATAGGTGAATAGTCCACTCAACTTGACACAAGAACACGGCTTTTGCCGCGTTTGCGTGAGGAAGTTGAGGGATTCTGGGCTCTGCTTTCTAGAGCAGAGCCCTAGAGCCACTTATATATTTGTGCAACTCTTTTTACCTTTAAATCAGTCTCAGCACACAAAACAAAGAAGAAAATTTAACCTTTAAAGTAAATTAAAAGAGAGACTTACCGTCGCTCTACGACAACGGCGCCAAAATTTGATTGTGGTGAAACCTGCATAGAAAAGTAGAGTTCAAAATTGAGAATGAAATGTGCTAAGTTCTTCAATACTACCGCTATAGCAAGTGACTATGTGGGTTGTGATCTACAAGAAGGGACTGCGATGAAAGCGTGTAAGTGTTCTTTTTAATTTACAGAATATCAGTTAAAATGTTTCTTCTATGCTTTTTAAAGAAAATAAAAATGAAAGAATTCTAGGTTAAATTAAGGAAAAATCAAAATAAATAAAGAAGAAGATGGTGTTGGTTTTAAAAGGGTGTTTTAAACTAAGAGATGAAAAGAATGAAATGAAAGTTAAAAGTATACTTACCTCTTATGCTTGCTTCTTCTTAGATCTTAAGCAACGACTTACCTTGGCTTGAAGGCTTTCACTGTATGGAATATAAGATTATCCTCATCCTATACTACCTATATTAGATCATCAAACTATGAAAAGTAAGTATAAATTGATATAAAACTTACTCGTTTAGAAGTGAGGATCCATCATCATAAGCCATTAGTGGCTCTAACAAGGGCGAGGCATGTTCGAGGCCATTAGAAGCATAGGAATTGAGATCAAGCATAAAAGAGAAAGCATTAAAGTAAAACAATAACAAAATAAAAAAAATGTAACTTTGATTAAATAAAGAACTATAAGAAAAAGGAGGAACTTACATCAATTGTCACCCTTGAATCCACTCTCTCTTTTTCCTATGAATCTCTCTCTAATCTCAATTATATAAAAAATAGAAAATTACATAAAGAAAAATATAAACCTAAGTTAAAACTAAAGCAAAACCTAGCCTAAGCTCTCTCTGCTGGAGTGGTGCCCATTTGCCTTCAATAATTACAGTTTTTAGGAAAAAAGGAGTGCCAAAAGGTGGTGAAGAGATAAACTCAAATCGCTGGCCCAACAGCCAATATCCTTATCCCTATTATCCATTTGGTATACTGATAAGTTCATCTCTTGATTTCTAGATTTGAGATTATCTTCATTGATTTCTCAAGCAAAGATAATAAATTCAAAAAAAAAATCTGATTTAGTTGGAATACATTTGATAATATCCTCTCTGTTATCCAATGTTTTCCGATAAGATTTGCCTCTGGACTTGTGAATTTGGGATTATCTTTGTTGATCTTCAAGTTAACCAAATGGATGTTCAAAAATTCAGTTTTAACTGATTTTATCTAGTGTTATTTTCTCTGATTTACTCCAGTTTTTGGATAAAATTGCTTCTAAACCTCTGAATTTGAGTAGATCTTCATTGATTTGCTTGAGCTTTTAAAACCCCATATTTAATTGGATAAACTTGTCTTTTTTTTCTTTTTCTCTATTAATTGCCATGCATACCATTAGACATTAAAATAAATTAAATAGTAGAGTTTTATTACAATATAAATAGTAAAATGTGACACATGTGACACTAAATATGCAATGTACGTGTACAGTCAAAAATCCTCTGATTAAGCTGGTTATTTGCGCCTTATAAAGTATAAGTATTCACACATAAATGTAGTCCATATAATTAAAAAACTCCTTAGTTTTGTGGCCTTGTTTGCTCGAGTTGGTGTGTTTTCTCATCCGGTGCCACAAGACCGTCCGGTTTGAGAGTCACTGACCTAAGCTCGTTATATGGGCAGATTAGAAAGCCTAACAAAACTAAGGATAACCAACAAACATATGAAAAATAAGGCAAAAGAGTTAGAGTTGAAGAATCCCGAGTCAAATATTCATGGTCACGTAGGTGCATATGACATGGGTAAAATAATAGACTAGATGAGAAATACAGTTTGACTCCTTACCATAATTGATAACAAATTTTTGAATAGAGCCTAAGTTTAGGAATGAAAAGTTCAATTTTCTTATAACTTATAGATTACCTGAATTTTTGCAAAAATACTTCAATTATTTACTCATCTACTCAAAATGCGTTTTAAAAATACTAACACTTTGTTTCTCTTTCTTTTTGAATTTTGTGGACGTAATCCACTAAAAACCCTCACGAGATAAAACTCATCCTCTAGGGGTAACCTAGATGTTTAACAGCTTGTTGTACATGCAAAGTACAACCATGATTCCTATGAAAGTGTATTAGATTAGGTTAGCCCTATTTTTTCTGTTTTGCTCGAGGACGAGCATAAGATAGGTGTGGGGGTGTGATCGGTTACTGATATTACATATTCATTATCACATTCTCATATTTTATCTTAATAAACTCTGCAAGTAGTCATATTTCATTTAAATTTGCAGACCTTTACTAAAGGAGAAGGAAAAGAAACAAGCCCAAAAGCCCATTTAAATTCTAATTTAAATGAGTTTAAATTAAAATCAAGGATTGGGACAAATATTTAGGAGATTGGTTGAAGATCAGAACAAATCAAAAGATCACATCAAATGAGAACCGATTAAACTTTGAATTTCTATAAATTCATTTTGGTTAGCTGAAGAACAAAAGTGATATCGTCAAATCCAGAGACCAACCTGAAAAACTATCTGGATAAAAAGAGATAACCAGAGATCACAAATCCTCGCTCCCTAGATGTGGCCACCTGGCCGCGGAAATGAGGTCATAGCCGATTTTTCGCACTTTGTTAGAGAATTAGGGGGCATTTGCTCCCCCTATCTTCTCACACTCTCCCCTCTTCCATTTGCCTATAAAAGCTGAAATTTTTGAAGGCAACGAATCACCACTGAGCAGATATAAATTTTAGGCTAGCTTTTGTTTTAGTTTAGTTTAGAATATTTGTTTTCCTTTTAATGTAACTTTTCAATTTTATTTATGTTACTTAGAGGAGAGAAGAGTTTCATGAGAGAATGAGAGTAAAGACTGTACTGAGAGTGACATCAGCGTAAGTGTTTTCTTTTTTTTCATTATTACTTGATTTAATTGAAAGTTACAATTTTTGTGTTCTTCTTCTTTTTTTTTTTTTTTCTTCTTTTGTTTTTGATGATAATCCAAGTGAGTCTCATAGCATCAGAATTGCCTTGCCTTTGCAAGTGACACCGATAGCTCACGATGATGGATTGCTCCCTATGTTCGTATCATTTCATGCTTGCTCGATGAAGTTTTAATGATGTAATATGGAAAGGACAGAATTAGATCTTATGGGTTATGCACTGATGATTGTACACGTTTATTGCATATCTATTATTACATTCCTACATCTATCATGTAATAAATCTTGCTATTTTTTTTGTCTTAATGTCTTATTTTGTAGGTTTGTCTTAATGAAGGGAGAGAAGATAAGACCAAATAAAAGACAGTTAAATTTTGATTTAACTGGATCTATTTGGTTAACTGAAGATAAAGCCAAATAAATACAGTTAAAATCAGATTTAGAAGAATCAATTTGGTTAATTTGAAGAATTAAGGAGATAGAGGCAAATCTAGAAGTCCAAAAGCAACCCTATCAATATTTAAAAGAATATCTAAAGGATTGGGATTTATATTCAGAAGATTTAGAGAGATAAGACACAATTAACTGAAAATCAAGGGATAAAATAAAATTTATCTTCAACCTTTTCTCCAACCTTTTTATCAGAAGATCTTTTATGTTAGGCAAGAGATTTTGCCCCTATCTTCTTACGCTCTCCTTTATACAGTTTTGGATATAGATACTTGTATTCTGAAGGCAAAGGGGCACGATTCAATAGAGAGTATAGGCTAGGCCGTTCTTTATTTCTAACTTAATATTTTTATTTTTTTTTATGTAACTTTCATTTTATTTATGTAACTGAGATAAGAAAAGAGTTCCATGGGAGAATGAGAGTGAAGCTTGTACTGAGGGTGACACCGGTGTAAGTAATCTTCTTTTCTTTTATTTTTACTTTATTGAATCTTAGTTACGTTTTTATGATCTTCTTTTCTTACTCTTCTTCTTTCTGATTTTGATGATAATCCAAATGAAACCTATAGCATCGAAACTGCCTTGCCATTGCAAGTGACCTTGATGGCTTATGGTAAAGAATAATGTTTCTATTTTATTTTCTGCTTGCACTTGAATTTATAGTTTAGTCTGGGAACGGGGAAGATCCTTTATGCTATGATTTGCTCACCTTCAAGACAAGGTATGTCTTTGCAAAGGATCCAAGGTAAGTCATCAACCGAAAGAGGTAAGTAAGTACTTTTAAGTTTTTCTTATTTCTTTTGATTTCTTAGTATAGAACACACTACTTAAATCACCAACTCTTTACTCTTTTTAATTCTTTCTTTAACTTAGTTTTCTATTTTCAAAATCACCATCTTCTCTTATCTACCGCTTTCTCCAAATTAACAAAGTTTTATTTTCCTTTTCTTTTAAAGAAAATAGAAGAACTTTTCATAGTTTTAGTAACCTAAAGAAGAACTTACTTAAACGCTACTATCGCTAGTTCCTCCTTGTGGATCACGACCCGCATAGCCACTTGCTATAACAGTAGTATTGAGAACTTGTACATTCTATTCTTCATTTCTGAAATACTATATTTTTGTGCACAGGTATAATCTCAATCAGCTGATCGCTTCCAAATCAAGGTAAACGTGCCAACGACCCAAGGTAAGTCATCGACCAAAAGAGGTAAGTAAGTATTTTCAGTTTTTCTTCTTTCTTTTAATTACTTAGTTTAGAAGACTTTAAAAACAACTCTTCTTTCTTTACTCTTTTTATTTCTTGATTTAACTTAGTTTTCCACTCTGTTACAACTTAACATAGATTTTATTTCTCTTTTTTTTCAAAATAAAAGAAAAACTTATAACCAGTTTTTGTAAATTTGAAAAGAACTTATCAGCACGCTTTCATCGCAGTCCCTCCTTGTGGATCACGACCCGCATAACCACTTGTTATAGCGGTAGTATTGAGAACCTAGCACGTTTCTAAAGTCTATATTTTTCGGTGCAAGTGTATCTCAGACAGAGCTCGGGAAACTTTCGCTAGGCCTAGTTGTTACGAAATTGATATGCTTTGATACCAATTGCTGTAACAAATCGGCACTCTAATACCAATTGTTACTTCCAGAATTAATGTTTGCGAACCTTGGCAATATTATGATACTTGCAAGAGGAAAACTGTTATAAAGTAAACTAGCAATACCTAGACAAAAGAGCAATAAGAAATAACACGAGAATTTAATGTGATTCAGTCCAAATTTGACCTACTTCAATGGGGAGAGAACTTGAGATAGCTTTATTAATAAATTTGATACAAAGAGATCTAACCTTCCTCTTGATACAACAAGAGTATTCACACTCCTCCTTAATTTAGACCTAGATTACAAGAGTATTCCTTTATCTCTATGCACCTTCACCTTCCTCCTCTCTTTCCTTGCTTCCTTGATGTTCTCCACCTTTCTCTATACTTTTTCTATATCTTACAATGGTGGATTATAACTTTTATTTATAGAATTTTACAAAATAACTCCTATTTGGACTATGAGATGATCTTGGTCGTTGGATGCTTGAAGAATCTTGATAAATCCTATTAGGAGTTGATCTCCTTGATCTAGAAGAATTCTAGACCCATTAATTTTTAGAAACAAACCTTCATTGAATAAAAACTGAATCTTATTCATACTCCACCAGAAAAGGAAACCAGAGCCTGAAAAAGAAACTGATTCTACTTCAGAAAATACCTCGATTAGTCAACTTATCCTGATGATTAGTCGACTAATCCCTGCTATTAGTCGACTTATAAACTATATAGTTGACCACTATATAATGCTTCCTCTCTGTTTCTGCTTTTGTTTCTACTCAGTCGACTATATAGTCGGGGTCTTGTGTGCTAGTAGACTTATACACCTTATAAGTAGACTAATTAGCACCATATGGTTTGCTTCTGCTTGTTTTAAACCATCATCCTCTCCAACTCGATTGGATCTTCTTAGGCCGTCATCTCCTCTTGAAAATAACATTAGTGTCCAACCCATTTGATTGAGAGGATCAAGATAGCTTCGAATGATGATACAGAACTGGAAAAGATAAGATTGGAAGTCGAACACGGACTCCGACTGGCTTTTAAGATATGTGATGGTGCTCTCAGATTTGGTACTCGTATTTGTATTACCACATTCTCGAGCAGAAGAGAGAATTGTTGAATGAGGCTCATAGGTCTCCATACACCATTCACCCGAGTAACACTAGGATGTATAGGGATTTGCAAGATATATTGGTGACAAAATATAAAGCGGGAGATTAAAGAGTATGTAACTCCATGTGTGGTTTGCCAACATGTTAAGGCAGAACACCAGAAGTCAACATGATCACTTCAACCCCTTCCCATTCTCGACTGAAAGTGGGAGGAAATTAATATGGATTTTAAGACGGGCCTATCTACATCCCATAGGGGGCAATGATTCAATATTGGTGATTGCTACAATGATTCAATATTGGTGATTGCTAACAGGTTAACAAAATCAGCTAATTTTTTACTAGTGAAAGTTGTTCTTTTTGCATAAGGTGGCTGGATTATATGTTGATAACATGTTGCTCAAGAAGGTATTGTGTCTGATGGAGATCATTGATTTACCTTATAATTTTGGAAGAGTTTGCAAAAAGCTTTGGGTACAAGATTGAAGTTCAATACAACTTTTCGTCCTCACACGACCCTGTTAGTCAATTGGAACTTTTTTAGAACTAGAACTTTTTTCTTGAACATGGACTTTTTTACAAAATTGAATTTTTTTTTAATGAAATATTTTATGAAAGTGACTGAAACTTTTTTAGAAGAACTTTGGTGAAAATTGGTGAATTGAAACAATTGGAACATTTCTTAGAACATTTAAAACTAAAAGGTGAAATATTTCCTAGAACAATTAATGATGTCACATATTACTTATTTATTTTTTTTACTATTAATTAATTATTACTTAATAATATTAATAAATAATGTAATTAAATAGGGGTCTAAATGAACCGAACTCGAGTGAGTTGACCTTGTTTTGAGTTCGGCTCGTTTGTTAATCGAGTGAGTCACAAGCGAGCTAATTCAATAACTAGTCGGACACGAACTACTCGTGAATAATTTGTTAATTCAATAATTTTTTATGTTTAGCTTTCGATATTGGCACCAAGAGCTTCTAAACGCCTCTTTAAGGAACAAGAGATACTTGTAATTCAAATTTTCTTTGAAAAACTCTCTTATATTTTATTAAATGTAAGTAACTCATATAATAATAAGGTATCAAAAGTATTTACGAAATATATGTAAATATCAAATATGGATCTTATTTGACTGGAACACGTGTGAGTAGCCTTAGCTAATTTTAGTTTCTTTGACCTTGTTTTATTTATTTAAAATTTTCTAATTCATCAAAAATCAATTAATTAACATGCAAAAATGGATCAATTATATTAAAAAGTTCATTAATATATACAATCATAAAATTATTATAAAATTTAACCATAATTAGCAATATTTGAATAAATTATTTATAAAAATCAGTAATCATCAAATATTAATACTAATACATTTGGAAGATAAGTATTAATATTAGTCACTAATAAAAGTAGCTACTGATAATTATTAATGAGAGGGGGAAGGGAAGAGATAGGAAAAAAGTTCCAGTTCCTCCTGATGGTTCTCGTGAAAAAGTTGAAATAATTTTGAAAGATGGAACATTCTTTTTTCTATATGGTGAACATTTTTTGTTCTAGTTCCGTTTCTAGTTATATTTATGACTAACACTTAAAAGAAGTTCATGTTCCAGTTAAAAGTTTCAATTGACTAACACAAAAAAAAAAATTCAACTCCAATTCGACTTAAAAGTTCCAATTGACTAATACTTAAACAGTTAAAAGTTCAATTGATCAACACCTTAAAAAATTGTTCTACAAAATATTTTAGTTCTAAGAAAAAGTTCTAGTTAACTAACCCCTTATGAACAATCCAAGGGGACCATTCAGATTTTAGAAATGTTAAGAGCTTGTATTTTAGATTGGAGAGGTAATTTGGAAGATTATTTGCCGCATGCACAGCTTTCCTGTCATAATAGTTACCAAGCCTGAGACTGTGCAACAACTACAGAAAAAATTCGAAAGATTTAGGAGAGGACACTCGCAGCGCAAAGTCTGAAGGAGTCGGGGCACCATCCCAAAAGACTAGTCTATTAGGTGGAGTTGCCCAAATCCTTATAAACCCAAGACCATCCCCACGTCTAACCGATGTGGAACTATTTGTTCGACCTAAATCCCAACAATCCCCCCTCGAACAAAGAATCTCCCTGCAAGCTCAACTATCATCACACCAGAAGATTAAATGCTCCATCGAGATCCAACTCTTCACTGCGTGGGAAGACGGCACGTCTTATGTGAAGTACCAACTGCAGTCGATCACTCCTCTACACCGCGTGGGAGGCAGCACGCTCATTGCAAAGGAGCACCATTGCCAAATTTCTCGAGAGCCCAACATTAGCTTCACAGGGGCCTATTGCGCCTTTTTGTGCTAGTGGGGTGGCCAGGCCCATTGCGACTTTGCGCCATTGGGGGGATCTACATCGTCGAACATCACCCACACACACGACTAAGTTCGGGTATGGCTCTGATACCACTTGAAGGACTCGGGGCACCATCCCAAAAGACTAGGGATGGTGCCCCGAGTCCTTCAAAGACGACAGAAGTATTATCCTCATCACAGAAGAAGAGCTTTAGAGTTCCAAGAGAGTGATCATGTTTTCATGAAGGTGTCTCCATTTAAGGAGGTAATGAGATTTAGAAAGAAGGGCATGTTGAGTCCTCCATATGAAGAACCTTTCCTTGTTCTGGAAAAGGTTGGTGCATTGCTTGTAGGGTGGTCTTACCTCCAGAGTTGAACATAATGCATAATGTATTTCATGTGTCCATGTTGGGGAAGTACGACTCAAGCCAACACACATTTGGAAAATATGAGTAATTTATCAGTAATTAATTCTGTTCACTCAATTTCTTCATGAGAAAAATAAAATATATCACTTATTTTATTAAAGAGAGAATAATAAACAAAGCTACCAGCATAATTTTATTAGAACGAGCACTCCTTTCATTATTACCAAAAAAAACACTAGAAAAAAAGGGCAAAAGGATGCTTAATTTATGAGTTGTACTTCCTTCTCTTTCAGGAACTGTCTCAAAGTTTGTTTTCTAGATCCTGTTTTTTATTTTCTAGATCATGTTTTCTTCTTTTAGCTAACGATGACATAACTTTCACGGACACCACTTTCTTTGCAAGTAGCCTCCATCTCCCATCATCGCCTTTGCCCTCCATCTGCATCCTGAGCTTGAATTGCCTGAACAAATTGCAAAAAATGTTCCAAGATGTTTTTAATCTCGATAAAACTTGGAAACAAAGGCTAGTAGTATCCTAACTGCGACACAAAATTAGACATACTTGCAAGGGGGACCTTGCAATGATCAGAGCGGTCACAAACGGAGGAATGCAGGCGAAGGAGATCCCAGATGCGCCGACACTGGGGACAGGCTGAGCGATTAGCACGACAAGAGGCCAGGTGTTTGATTAGATTCTGAAGGACATTGCAAGTGGTGTAGTTTGGGCACCAGACTCCTTTCTTTTTGTTGTTAGGTGTTGTCCCCTTTGTTGCTTCGTGGGGACTGACATGAGTGCAGCCTTCAGTGAAAATATGGTGCGCACACTCCATTGCCTCACTTAGCTGCAAGTAGACCTTTTGCTCCTCCATCTTTCTCCTCCTCCTCTCTTGCCTCTGCAATCCATAACATAGTAATTTATGGGGCATTCAGACATTCAATCTTATGCTTTGTGACTAATGGATCATATATTTCAGTGAAGTATATTGCACTTTAAGTTGAATATTTGATTTGGTCTGTCAAAAGACTAACAAAGATTAAAAGATGATGATGCATCACATCAAGTGTCTGCCACTTTAGAAGGCAGCTATCAGAGAGAGAAGATCATGTCCAATGTTGTTGGAAAACTCCTATTTTCAGAAATTTTTTTTTTTTAAAAAAATGGTAATGTTACCAAATTATGCAACTTTGTAATGAAGCGCTGAACAATAAACATACATTGAAAAGGCCCAGAAAGAGAAATACACATACCGCATCCTCGTCTTCAAGGAATTGAGGATCTCAAGCTCAAACAAAGGATCATTGTTCTGCAAGAAGATCCAAGCTTCAGTTTTCTCAACTGCAGCAAACTCCTTGCGCAGTAGTTTCATGCACTGAAGGTAGAGCTTCGGCACATCGCATTGCCTAGCTAATTGCAGCATATCAACAACCGAATCTGCAGTCAATCTCAAGGACAATTCGGACTCGCACAATTTCTTTAGCCAGTTGACTCCATAAACATGAGAAAGAACCATCAAATGCATCGCGTATTTATCCATCATCTCAGATTGCTCTAGTAACTCACACCTGCATTCACAGCAAGTTCAACACATATTTAGGTTGATCCATAATGCAAAATTCTAGACCTCAAATAATCTAATTCATGGCCTAGCCAGGTAATATATTTATATCATGAATGGAACTCTTAATTTTACATTTACTAAATATAATCTCTTGATAAATATTAGAATAAATAACAAAAATAATCTGATATATTGCACTTCTTTGCTCCAAAAATCCCTTGAACAATATCAGTCCCTTTCAAATTATTTAAATCACACCATATTAGTCCCTCTCACTCAACAGGAACAATATTGAATATTTTTGTCACTTCACCAATCACTTGTAATTATTATTTTCTCTTTTTTTTTTTTTTGTCTTTTCATCAATATATAGATATTGAAGTATCTGGAAATATATAGTGATAGATATTGAAAGAGAAGAACTTTTCAGTGTTTTTGAGAAAAAACTGTATTTAGCTATTTTAATAAAAGCGGACATAAAAGATGAGAATCAATTACAAGAGTTTGAGGTGAAACGATCCTCAAATCATTATTAGTTAATGAGTATGCTCCAACCTCTAAGTTAGCTTAATTAGAGAGACTAATTTCATTAAAGTGTGTGTAGAGATAGGCTTGTGTCGTTTCAGAAGGATTCGGCCTGAATCATTCCCACTCAAAAACAACCATACATCATCTGAATATAAGATCCATTTCGTTAAAGTTGATCTATATTATTTCAAGTATTTATAAACCAAATCAAGTATTTTAAATTATTTTTGTCCATATATTAAGAAAGAGAAAAACGATCAGCCTAAATAGTGAGTTGATTAGTTTAACAATGTAAAACATTTGAAATCAAATGGCCGATCGAGAATTTGTATGTCTAAAGACATAGATCTAACCAACTCACTGCTTTCGGCCGTCATTTGCGCCCTTATGGATGAGAAAAAAGTATTCTAAATATTTGTTTTTGTTTTTTAGTTACTTTAATAATATAAATCAACTTCAACGAAGTGAATTTTCTATTTAAATGTCGGATGTCGTATTTGACTGGAAGAATTCAAACTCGAATCTTTCGAGAACTACACAAGCTCTCTCTCTCTCTCTCTCTCTCTCTCTTATATATATATATATATATATATAATATATATATATATATATATATATATATATATATATAGATACATACATACATACACGCCACATGTGTGTATATATATATTACTGTTTAAATGGGGTTTGAATTTAAATAAGGTTGTGTCTGCTGCCTAATGTTTTGAATGGAACTCCAAGATCACTGACCAGATCCTAATTAATTGTCAGTACTTTTGATGACAAAGAGAGAGAAGTAAATTAAGAGAACAAACCTTGGGGAATGGAGGAGGCCAACAAAGGCAACAACAGCATCAGATGGAACTCCAAGAATTGGGATAGCTTTATGCAGCCTCCCCCGTTGCCGTCGCCTCTCGATTAAGCTCGCAAACACCGGCGACGCCGAAGCCTTCATTCATTCATTCATTCATTCATAATAAAAAAAAGACAGAATAAAAATAAGAAACTAATTCCTGCAAAAAGAAGAAGTCTTCTTTGAAGCAGAGGATTGGATAAGTTTGTACCAAAACGCTGGAATGCGCAGGGATTCTGAGACCAGTAGAGGTTCTGATCGCCACATCGCTGATATCTTCACTCCTAATTTTGTGGCACCGCTCCGATCTTAGGAAATGTGTTGAGATCTTCATGCTCTCCGTTTCTCACTTTCAGTTCACTTTGTAGCGCAGGAGAAGCGTAGAGAGATGGAGAGCGTAGAGAAGCAGGGGGTTTATTTATGGAGAGAAGAAACATTTGAAGAAAAGGACGGTTCCCTTTGACATACTGAGATTCTAATTCCATGGCTAAGTTATTATTTATTAATTTGTCTCAAAACTAATTTTTCTGGACCTTTGTTTTTCCATCCTCCCTTGCTGCTTGGTGGGCATTTTGGGCCAGTGTCGTGTGGATTGAGACTTGCGTGGTGCAGAATTCAGCTCAGATCGACGCCGGGTCCAACTCCATTCACCAATAGGGTTCCACGGAGTACTGCTGTTTTGTCCTCAGGTGCCAACTCAA